>VWPU01014422.1:383-82060 GCA_013398955.1 Callaeas wilsoni | reverse complement strand
GCCAGTGTCAAACCACAACATCTGAGCATCTAATGGTTTCTCCAAACTTCTCTTTGTTTCTGTACTTCAAAGCCACCCCATGGAGATGTGCATGGACTGTTTTGGGAGCAGAGGGGAGTGTGCAGTCATTGCAGTGTCATTACACACATGTCACTCTTCGCAAACAGAAGGGAAGCTGTGATTACCCAAATGGTGAACTCTGTTTGCTTTTCACCTGGACCGTCTGACACTTGGGAGGTCTCACCAGGCTGTGAGTCCTTGGATGAACCATTTCCTTCACAAGAGATGGATTCCTGGGGTTCACAGAGCCACCCATTAAGAAATTGCTTTTCTGATCTCTAACAAAGCATTTCCCCCCCACCCATTATTCTGTCCTTTTCAAATAGTGAATTCCTCTGTGTAATGTATCTTTTAAGGAAAGAAGAAATAGTAAGAGCCGTTGATATAAGTTGATGTCATTTAACCTTCCTGGGCAAGGTGATAGTAGAATTAAAGGAGAAAAATCCTCTATTGGAGGTGTAGGTGTGGTGATACTGCACCCTGAAGGTCTGGTAAATCTCTAGGAACTGTATCAGTCTAATTTCTTGAAAGCAGACAGGTAACAACAGGCCCTAGGGCAGTATTATCTGGTTAAGTAGCTAAGTGGGCAGGGGGATGTTTTAGCTGGATGCAGTCCCTGTGCT
This sequence comes from Callaeas wilsoni, assembly GCA_013398955.1. Taxonomy (NCBI): domain Eukaryota; kingdom Metazoa; phylum Chordata; class Aves; order Passeriformes; family Callaeidae; genus Callaeas; species Callaeas wilsoni. The sequence continues at coordinate 81,377 of VWPU01014422.1, read as the reverse complement.
GAAGGATCTCAGACAGCTCTGTAGCTGCTATTAGAGGACAGCTCATCAGGCCCAAATATTTACTGTATAATTTAAAACAAACAAGCTAATGCATCTGTTCCCCTATAGAAAGTCTTTGTCCTCTAAATCTGCTCCTGCCAGTTCCTCAAAGTTGTCCTAGGGTTTTCTGTGTCCCCTCTGCATCTTGAATGAGATCAGTGACTTCCTAGGCTGGCTCTAGTGAGGTGGCTCATTCCACGGAGCTGCCCTCTGAAGCCACAAGGAAATCCTGCTGAGTAAGGAGTGTTTCTGTTAATGTGTAATCGAGTCATGATAAGACCAGCTAATAAAGATAAAGTTCCCAACAAGTGGCACGGGACAATGAGCCAGGAAATGGAGTATGGAAAACTCTGTGATTAATCATGACCCCTGGCTGCATTGTTTAGAGTAAAAACCCTGCTGAAGAGGATGCATGGGCATGTTACTGAAGGGGAGGGAAAGCAGGAGGAATCCAGGGAAAAGGGTAAGAAGCAGGAAAGTGATTGTTCCTCTGTGACCATGAAGGCAGCACTCTGACCCTGGGGAAGGCTGTCTAAGAGTGGTTTAGTCCTAATGCCCTCAGAGCTGAAAGCCAGAGGGAATTCAATCATGCTCTATGGGTTGATCTGGTTTTTAATGCGCAGAGAAGGGCTCATTCCCTCTCGCTCTCTGGGGACTCTGGTGGAACACCTTGCCCTGGAAGTGCCAGTTGGGCAGCAGGGTGTGGGACAGTGGGGCAGGGCTGTGTGTCCCCATCAGCCAGGGGAGGAGTAGGACAGCACATGGCATCTCCCTCACATTTGGTGTTCTTTAACTCACCACTGTTGCCACTGCCAAGATCATTTACGCTGGATACGTACCTTGCTGTATCGTTGCTTTGCTTTTTTTTTGACCCAAAGTGTAAATTAATCTCTGGGCCAAATCACTATCTGACCTATGAAAATGTAATCTTTTTCCCTTTCAGAGTAGTATCTTAAAATTGCAAGCTTTGTTAAGTAAATGCCAAAAGGTAAGCTTGCTCTTAGGTGCTTCTGGGCAGGAAGCAATTGTAAAGCCAATAAATGAGGGCAATTCTGTAGACTTGCACTTTTTTCTGAGTATGCCACTGTGTGTCAGGCTTCAGCTTTGCTATGTGTTTGCCAGAAAAACAGCCGCTGACTGGCACTGCAGCCCTGGTAAAGAGCTGGGGAACAAGGGTGGGAAGGGACTTGAAAGAAAAATTATATTGGTACCTTGGAACTGCAATCCTTCTTTTTGAATAGCAGTTACAACAGAGACCATTTTGGCATAACTATTTTTTTCCCCACCCCTGTACATCTGTCTTGCAACCTGAATGGTGATGGGTTTAAGAAGCTCTTAGCCTGGGGTCAAATTTGAAGGACTGATCTAGTGTTCAACAAGCATCAGTGTCAATTAAGAAATTGGTACCTGCATGTGATAACTGAGGGAGAACATGTTTGAAAAGAAGTGCTGATTTTTCTTGTCTGTCAGCTTGATCCTTGACTTGCTTAGGTGCTGATGACTGTGTTTCAGTAGTATCAAATGAGTGTAAGTTATGCAAGGCATGGAAATAAGGCAGTTCTAGCTGGCATCAAGAAATGGATGATAAAACCTGATAGGCTCCAAGTAGCTTTTATATGTAGTCTTATGTTTGGCATGTCGGATTCTTTTTAAAAATTATTAATGCTGCGGCTGTGAAGACGAGTTAAGAACTTCAGTGTGCAGGATGCTGAGGAGACATCGGTTTTGGCTCTACGGAGAACTGGGATGAGGTTCACCGAGTATTGCTGGAAGAGTCTGTTTACAACAGGCCAGCACGACCTATTCATGTAAAAGCTGCCCCATGCCTGTGTCCTTAGGTTCTTTTGCAACTGTTTAGGTAAATCAACAGCTTTTGCCAAGAAGCTGGGATGAGGAGGACCACTAGGAGTTATGACTCTGGCAAGCTGAAGCTGCAGATGGCCACAAACAGTGGCTTTGGGAGAGGTGGGAACCGCTCTTTTTCCGAAGGGGTGTCAACACTACAGTGAAAATTTAAACATGGTGTAATTTTGCCTGATGAAGGTCAGTACAGCATCATCTGCAGCTACCCTGAATTTGCGAGCTGTGCTTTTACTAGGTGAAGACATTTCTCTCCTGCTAAGGGCCACCTGGAAGTTATTTGTAAGTAAAGGAGGAAAGCTTCATCAGCCTGTATGACTTCAGTTCCCAAGTCACTTATTTAAAAAAAAAAAATCACCTTCTAAATGAATAAATATGAGTGGGAGGTGTAAAAGACTCAAGAAAATAGGCCAAAGGGCCAAACACATTATCAATAAGCCTATTCTGCTGCTGCCTAGTTGAGGACAAAGTACTGAAGACATTGTTCAGTGCCACCACCTGTTCCCTCAGAGAGAGGTGTACTTCACTTTTGTTTAGATGCTGAAATGCCCTTGAAATCAGCCACGGGGTATGATTCTTGGGTGTCCTGTGCAGGGCCAGGAATTGGATTAAATGATCCTGATGGGTCCCTTCCAACTTAGCATATTCTGTGATTCCATGAAAGCAAAATCCTCTGAGAGGAGGTGATTTGGAGATAAATTCGCGTTTGGCAAAGCCTTGTCTGGGCCGTGGAGCTGTGATGTGCCATGGTGTGCTGAGCACAGTGACACCACGGCACTTTGTGGCCAGCACAGTGCTCGGTCCAGTGTCCCTCCCTCAGATGGCACAAAATTGCTCTGAGTCCGAAAAGAGAGCGGTGATGTCCAGGTTCAAGTGCAGGCCAAGTATGAAGAAAACAAAACAAAGATTCAGCAGCCTCCTGTGATTTAGATGGGCAAAACTCCCACGCCGGAGGACAAAACTGCACTCTTTGGATAAGCGCTTATCGTTCTGGAAGCTGGCACAGCAGAGCAGAGCAGTCCATGCTTCAAAAAGCAAAGTAATTAATTCTCCTTGCTTTCAGCTGCAGCAGTCTCCGATGTGCAACGCTGCACTGCAACCAGGCATGGAGAAACTTTATTCCCTATCAAAAGAAGTATTAATTTTTTTGCTCTGATACAGCAGGGTTGGTCTTCCTTTTAATATTACTGGAGACAATGTTCTTCCTTGCCTTTCCATGACCTTTAGTATTTGTGCTTTGTGTTAAAATTTCCATTCCCCCTCCCTATTAAAATGCTGGCATTAAAAAGAAAAAAAAAAGATTAAAATTCCTTTTGTTTAAATCCCTAATAAGGGAGCCTTAGAGCATGCCAGCCATCAGAGGCAGGGATAGGTCTTGGCTTGCACTCCTGGCTCTGGACTCTTCACCTGGGCCATGCTGGGTCAAACCTCCGGACCCTCACCCCAACATAAGTGCTCTTTGCCTGCTGTTTGCTCAGCTGTGGTTAAATTACGGTGGTAGCTGAGTCTGGGCTGGAGAAGAGGTTTGGAGCTGTGCTTCCTAGTCTGGGGTGTTTCTTCTCACCCTCTATATAATGAGGCTGACAGTGCCAAAACCTCTGGCATCCTATTTCTGTTGCAGATGCTCCAGTTGTGTCCCCTTGCTCTTAGCATGTGCAGTGGCCATCTCCAAATGTGTCACAAACAATAATGAATAAGTATACCAATCAATCAAAATTAGTGCGGATTTAAATTCCTGCCCCAGTGCTGAGATGAGAGGGACTTCTGGGGTTATGGGAGGACTTAAAAAGCAAAGTAGGTAAAATTTGAACATTCAGGTACAGATCCATGTTACATGCCACTGTGTGGCAAAATGCCTTTTGGTATTAATGATTTGGTGTGAGTAGTTCAGGGAGGCCAAAGAGGCTGAGTGATTCCATGCTTCTTGGTCTGAGGAGGTAACAACACTCTAAACCAGGAGGGCTTTCATTGCACGTGCTGATGTGTTTATAAACACCCCTGGCATGCTGTGACCTCCTACTATAATGGAAGAAGAAATCCCCTCTGTGTGGGAATAAAACAGCAGCTGCAGCAAGGGCCAGAAATGCTACCCAGGCTGGGGGGAGCACCTGGCACCTCCCCCTGGGGTCCCCTGTGCTGGTTTTGGCTGTGGTAGAGTTAGTTTTCTTTACAGTAGCTGGTTGGGGGGATGTTTTGGATTTGTGCTTCATTGACTTGAATATGGCAAGGCTACTTCCAACTCAAACTACTCTATGTTTCTGTAATATCCCAAACCATTGGTCATCCTCAGCAATAAAAGTTGGGGAAGAAGGAAGAGTGGGATGTTCGGAGTGATGGTGTTTGTTTTCCCAAGTCACTGTTACATGTGGTGGAGCCCTGTTTTCCTGGAGATGGCTGAACACCTGCCTGCGCATAGGATGTGGTTAATGAATTCCTTGTTTGCTTGGCTTGTGTACATGGCGTTAGCTTTACTGTCTTTATCTCGACCCATGAGTTTTCCCACTTTAACCCTCCCAATTCTCTTCCCCATCCAGCTGAGGGGGAGTGAGTGAGCAGCTGCGTGGGGCTGAGGTGCCAGCTGGGGTTAAACCGCAACACCGCCCAAAACAGGTCTCTGGGAAAAGAAGATGGAGGGAGGATGTTTAGGAGGAGACTTAAAGGTGGAAGGAATTAAGGCAGGAAGGTGAAAGCTTTGCCTGGAGAGTGGGGCTGGAGAAGACACATGTCCTGGCAGGACTGTGTGGGATGAAGGTCTCTGAGAATCCCTAGTCCCAGGCTGCTCATTTCTGCCCCTGTGCCTTTGCCTCTTGTAGAGGGAAAGGCTTTGGGTGAAAGGCTTAGAAATGCCAATGAAACAGCAATGATTTGAAACAAATATAAAATGAAGCTTCCTTGCTGGGAAGTCAAGACAAGGCCAAGCTGAACTCAGCTCTTGCCTTTAACAGATTTATTCAGCAGTCTTATGAATACCTACATATATCCCAGTTTCTCTGTCCATAAACTTGGGTTAATGCTATTATTCCTTTAGCTGTCTTATAGATGTTTGCAATACTAATTATTTTTTAGATTAAAATTGCTGCACACTAAACTTTACATGACATATTGCATTGGGATGATCTAGACTTCTAAGAAAGATTTAAAAAAAAAGAGGAAGGTGAGGGTGAGTTTGTGTACAGAGGAAACTACAAAGATTTCCCATTAACTGTGCCTGAGCCAGCTTGCTGGATGTGTTAGCTACATGTAAATTATGAGAATTTTAATATAATTGTAACTACCATTTTGGTGTATCAGTTTGAGGGAAATAAGAAAACCATAGACCCCCCTGCTTTTGCTTGCTGTGCTCAAGATGTGCTGTGTGATTTGCTCTGACAATTACCCGGTCACTCAGCTCTTACCTCTGTCCTCGCCAGAGCTTGCAATAATCTGATTGGGGTATGGTTCAACAGCGTAACACCCGAGAAACCCTGCCTGGTGCTTTTTATGGTACTTTTTCATTCCTTCACTGCGTCTCACATTCTCTTGCTTTCACTGAATGCATTCACTTTTCCTGCTGTATTACAAATATTTTCAGAGTTATCCTCAAGAGCCCCATTCATAACTGCTTTCCCTTAGTCTCTGACCAAATGAGTACAGAAGATTTCCCACTCAGGTCTCTCTTTTTACAGAGCAGACAGTAAAAAAGTTCCTTTCCATCACTGGTGTGCTCTTTCCTTGCTAACAAGATGTCAAATAGACTTTCTACAATGTTGCTTTATGAGCTTCTGAAATTTATTCTTTTCCTTCTTCCCTAAGATTTCAGGTTTTGTCTTTTTGCTACCTAAGAATATCCGAGGGCTACAAGAAGATGAAGAATGTTTAAGTGGTTAAATTTTTGCTGACAGCAAATATAACGCATAATATTACTTATCTTGGTTGCCATTTTACCTGCGTATTTCTCTAGATTTGTAAGTTATCATCACATAATTACCATTATGCTCATAATCACTCAGATTTCTTGTATAACCCAACACTTTCCTTCCAGTTTGTACTGCTCCCCGTGGTGCTGGGACACCCCTTCTTCCTAGAGTGATCCCTGCAACTGCTGAGTTTCACCCTGCAGGTGCAGGTTTCTTGCACCACTCACTGGCTGACTTTCAAAGTGACACATTAAATGAAATTCCCAAAGGTCTGAATTGGAGATTTGAGGTTAGAAATGGTGATACTGCAGAATTGTGATTGAAAAGTGAAGAGCTTTTTTTTTTTTTTCTTTCCTTAAAAGAAAAAAAAGTACTTGAGAAAACTAAACTGAATCACTTAGACTGCAAGGAGTTTATAGTTGCTTAAGTTGCTGTCCCAACAGTTCCCAAGGCTTGGTTAAATGGGGCTTTGAGCCACCTGATCTAGTGAAAGATGTCCCTGCCCAGTGCAGTGGTGATGAATGAGATGATCTTTAAAGGTTCCTTGTGATCCAAACCATTCTGTGATGCTCTTTGCTGTTGTCTGAGCGGTCACTCACTATTCACATTTAATAAGGCTTCTGACCTGTTTAAATTGTGTGTTATTATGCAGTTGGAGCCCCTAGATCTCTAACACCAGTAAAGAGCTTCCCAGCATCTTATGGACCCAGCAGAAGCAATGTGTGTATATAATGAAAACCCATCCTCTTGTCAGCAAAAATCAGACAAAATCAAAAAAGGAGAGGTCACCTAATTCAAGTCATTACCAACCTCTCAGTGACAGATTTTTCTACAAGCCACCATTTTAAAATAAGTGTTGCACAAATTTAAAATCTGATTTATTTTGGTGTGTTTAACTAGATTTCTTCTGATTAGACTATTTCAACACGTAGGTTAAAATGCATTGTGGAAGACATCAATCAACACCTGAGCACCAGGGACTGCTGGTACTGGGGGAGCCTGCCCAGGAAGGGCTGTCCCGGGCCGTCTCCTCGCTGCAGGACTTTGCCAGGCTCCGGAGATGCAGCGCTGTGTGGGAGGAAAGTCCGTGTCAGCAGCCTGTTTTCATCGTGTGCAATGAAACCCCAAGGCCACGGCGTCCCCAATGGCTGCCGTGCACAAACAATGTCCCGATTGTCCCTCGCCGCTCGGACTCTCCTGGAAACGCAGTCACTGCGTCTGTATTAATTAAAAGCAAAGCCTGCTCCCAATGCCCGGCTCCTGAACCCATTCCGGCAGCCGCACTGAGGCAACCTCTGTGGGGAGCTGGGTTGCCTTAAGCTCAGACGGAAGGGGTCCTGGGCTTTCCTGGGGTCTGAAGGTTTGGTTCCACACCACGACCGGCCTGCAGAGATCCCCTCAGTGCTGCCAGGCTGCCCACGCTGGCAAAGGCTGTGCCAGCCTCTGGCCAGCCTGTTTGCTGGGGGACAGCTTCAGACTTATTATCTGTGTGCTGACAGACTGCAGGGCCACTGCTATTGTTTTATTTGAATTGCAGAGATCTTAAAGAGCCCCAGTCCTGTGCCCTCATCGACTGTATCTGGGATGTACAAATACAGAAAAACCCAGGTGGCTCTTGTTCTTCCTAAGCTCCCCAGGAGCACTGCTATTTAAGCAAAGTAGGTCAGTGCTCCAAACACACAGATACACAACAGCATCAGACAGGAGAGATGAAAACTGGAATATTAAGCCATCAAGTGGCTGTTAAAAACTTCATGAGGGCAATTAAAATATTACCATCCTTTCATACAAGCAATGGAAACAAAACTGGCAATTAGTTTCAGTTACAGCTTTGGAGTTCTGGACAAGCATCTTCAGATGCACTTTCTTTCTGGTCACCTGATCTGTGCATCCATGACTGTACAGGCATCTGTCTCCACCCTGCAGCTGAACATCTGAGCTGTGTGTGATGGGACGTGTGCACGCTCCTCTCCTCGTCTGGCAGCCTTTGCCCAGAGAGGAGCGGATGTCACTTCCCCACCTTTTGCTGCTATTTGTGACACACAAATGCAGCAAGTGAAGTGCTGCCCCATCCAGTCACTCCTTCAGCAATGAACCAGACAAGTTTACTGCAAGGGAAGTCACTTGTCGCCACCCACTGCAAATCTCCCTCTACACTTATAAGTTGTGCTGATGATTAATAAAAATAACTACATATGGATGAATCACAGGGGTGGTTTCATTCATTCATTCAGTTTGTGAATCTGCAATCAAAATAAAAGGTGTTCCCCAAAGGCTCATTCCCAGGCACTATCTGCATCCCTCCTGCAGGAAGGAGCTGACTGACATGGGGGAATAAACATTATTATTCACTGAGTTCACTTTAATACAGTTAGTATTTGCCAAGCCAAATACTGCAAAACCAGTAAAACCCTCATTGCAGCTCTAAAGACATCAACTTCCTGTGCACAAAGTTTGGGCTGAGTTTGTGTGGGGTTTGTTTTTTTGGGTTTTATATTTTTTTTTATTTTAGAGTAAAACAAAAGAGTTGAGAAAAAAGTTACCAAAATTTTTAGCCTTTGTTTTATTGAGTTACAACAAATGAGCAACAAGTTAGAAAAGTTGGATTTATTCAAACTCCCTAGCATCGTCTTTGTGCAGTGTACTGAAAGGTGGGCAAGTTTTCCAAACCCAGCTTCTCAGAGGAACACACCACAGCTCTTGCACCAAGGCTCCTGCTCTCCCTCCCTTCCCTCCTCACACGTGCACAGACAGACATCCTCACGCAAATCCAAATTAGCAGTATTTGAAAAAAAGTGCACTCAGGAACCTAGGAGTGACCTAAAAATTTAGTGGCAAGGGTTAATAAGAAAATTCTGTTGTGCGCTACAACGTCTAAAGCTGGAGGGGAGATTGCTGGTTATGGTGTCCATCACTGTACCAGCCAAAGAAACACAAGTTTGGATTACGAAGCATCCTAATTTTCTCACTCAAACCCCGCTGGGAGTTGTACTGCATGTTTAAACAAAAAGTGCTAAAAAACCCCCCAAAACCAAACCAATAATCAAAAAAAGGCATTCTAGCCAAATCTTCAGAGACCCACAGCTAGGGCTGGCTGGTGAAAAGTGAAAGTACAGGAGCTGGAGAAGACTTGCCTTGCAGGAGCATGGAAAAGCAGAGATTTAAATACTTCAACCAGTAGCAGGTGGCCATAGAACAAAACAAAAAAGTCAAAACAACAAGAGAAAAAAACAAAAAAACAAACCCCACTGCTCCAGAATATATTTAACTTGTCTGAAATGTAAACTGGAGTGGGGATCTGGGCTCAGGTGTTTATCTGCACCAAGACAACTCCAAAGGACTGCAACTCTTTCTTAAAAAACTCCAGGGAAAAAAAAAAAAAAAATCTCCTCTCCCTCCTCCACAGAAGATACTTCCCTCCCCCAACCAACCCCAAAATTTCTCAATTGCATTATATGCAAGAATAACTTGCACTTATTTAAAAAATTAACAAAATTTTTATGTTGTACAAATCTGTTCCAGAAGAGGAAGAGGCTGGGCAGGAAAGTGGGTGGGAGAGAAACTAAGAGAAAACTATGTACAAGGACCCTTTCCTCTTTCTTTCTTCTCTTTTGCAATGCAGTAGTAGGACTTTGGCACTATCGGCAATTCCACGATGACACTCCATGAGAGTGTTTCTCACTGTGCCTCCACAAGCGTGGTTTGAGACTCGGAGTCACAACACACTCTCTCACCCCGGCAGGAAAATAGAGTTTTCTTCTATTTTCAGACAGCATTTCCCCTTCAACACCAGGACAGTGCAGCTGAGGAGTACCCCTGCAAAAGTTATAACAGCAGCATATTATTTTTTAAGGCACCATGAACTGTTTGAGCTGTTAACTATGATGGGACCCGGTTTACATCCCTGCACACATGGGAACACCATTTTGTGTTAACTGTACCCTGAGGCCTATCCTTATCACAGCCTCATATGGTAGGGTGTTGCATTTTTGCTGCATGTAACACTCAGCTAATAATCCTCTATAGATTTCTAACAGGGATATATGGTCCAGCCTTGGCTCAGGCAGATTCTCACATTGACTCACAGATGATGCACACACGTGTTTGGGACAACTACTTTGCAACCACAGGACAGACAGTGCTAAAACCAAGAAGACTTCAGGTCTTTCTGCCCCAGTAAATCCCCTTGTAATACTTTTTGTTTCACATGATTTTAGAAAATTATACAAGCTAAAAGACTTGTTGGAAAAAGCTGGATATTCTTGTGCTCTGCAGAGCAGCTTCCTGGTTCTGCTATGACTCCTGCACCTACGTAAAGGCTGCACAATGGACCAGATATTAAAAAATGACCCCTCAAAACCTAACCTTCAAATAGCCACCAATTCACACGTATCCCCAGTTCCCAGCAAAAAGCAAGGGCTCTGTGACAGGGATTATGCTCAGTTTTTCCACGCTGAGGTGTGAACGTGCAAGAAGGGCAAACATCCTCCTCACCCACCCTGCAGCAATGCTCACTGAAACCTGAGCTAACTCATTATTTCACACCTCTTATGGATGTTGCTATCTGGTCTGTTATTTCCCACAAAAGCAGTGAGCTCTATCTGGCATCCACAATGCAGAAAGCAATGCAGTCACGCCCAGGAAAAGGTCATAGACTTGCACCTACATCAAGGAGAAAAGCCCTCCCCCTCATCCTTCAGACCTTCCCACACTGGCCCTTGTTCATCCTGACTCACTGGAAAATTTTAGTTGCTGCACTGGGTTTTGCTTCTCCCTCTGAAATCCTTAATTACATTAGCGCTTGGGTCTCTAGTGCACCTCACTGGTTTCAGGGCAAAAAGCATGTCCTCCCTCCTTCAGCCTCATTCCCTCAAATGTTTTAGGGTGACCTGAATTCTGCAAAAACCACTGGTCAATCCCATGCTGACTTACTTCAGGATGCTGACTTGGAGCCCAGCACCAGTAACAGACACTACAGTTAGCTTTCTAAATGAAACCTTGAACTTCAAGTGAAGTGAGAACTTGGGTAGAAAGTGAGAAACCCCAGTGATGTTCACTTTTACTGGTTTCAGACACTGAGGAATGCACTGGGCCACCAGCAAACAAGTGCTCTCAGCTCCTGCAGCAGTGCAGAAGGGGCTGGAGATGCCAAGAGGACCCAGACTACCTCCTATGCTCTGTATCATGCATTCAGCAGATGCAATGGATGACTGCCTTCAGGCTTTTTTTCCCCTGCTGTGCAACTTTCACACATGGTTTTACTTCAGCAAATCTCCACAGAGCAGTGGTCACAGCCATCAAGAGCCAGGGTGTTCAGCTACCTCGTTCCCAGCATGAGCCACAGACTTTGGTGCCTACGTCTTGCAGGGTTCATGCTTAAAAAAGGAGGTCAGGAAATAACTCTGAAAAAAGACATCTACTGTGGAAAGGTGGTGACGGGGAAAAAAAGCCAAATCATTCTGAGAAAAAAACAAAAGCCCTGATCTTTGGAAAAACCCACAGGGAGACAACACTGAAGAACGCCAGCAATAGCTGCCAACCACTCTGGCATGCTCTGGTCCTGCTCTCCTGCCTGAGCCGTAGTTTGCTGTATTTAATTCAGAACCACTTTCTGTCGAGTTTGCACAAAGGAGGACAACAGACCTAATTCTGACCTGTGCTGCAGGAAGGCAGGAATCTCTCTATTGATGGAAAGGGAGCTAAAACACTGACAGGGCAGTTGGGCCTCACTACGAGAGGGACACAAGGTTTCCTGACAGTCTCAGGAACACTTTCAGAGATGGCTTTAGTGCACCCTACAGCAGCCACTCAACATCTGGAAGGCCCGGTACCCTATGGGGACAGGTCTCCCAGACTCACTGTTCAAGACACCTGACCTGCTCCGTGGAATAAATCCAATTTTGCCGAAAGCTTCAGATACAGACTTAGAAACAGAGCCTCTTCTTAGTCCCGGGATGGCATTGCAGAGCCTGGCATGAATCCTGCTCTCACAGAGGCCCAGTCCCTTGTGAAATTCCCTCTAGCTGCTGCAGCAGCCAAACATGGTTCAGTTCTGGAAAAACTCAGTTTTTTAAGGCATAAGGTCTGTCTAGGCTGTAACACAAATGTTCTCTAACAGTTCCAGAATCTCCTAAAGCTACATACTAGAGAAGAGAGTGACTGAAATGGTCTGGAAGAGCTGAGGTTTTACAAAAACTGCACACAAATTCAGTCAAGAAGAATATGGAGCTCAATCACCAACAAACATTCATTTTAGGCTACACAGATCAAGCTGGCAAGACAGCAACACCATGAATATGAAAGGAGCACGCTTCTGCCTGATGTGGGTTCAGCAGTGAAGACTCTCACAGTAAGCACGGCTGTGCCCAAGAGGAGTCCCTTGTCAGCTCTTCAGTCCACATCTTACATGTGGTACCTGAGGAGCATGTTAGGAAAAAATCAGGCTTTTATGACAACTGACAGAAACAAGCTCTCTGTCAGGTCATGCAGAAGTCTCTGCTTTTGAGTCATACTCTGGATGTCACTTAGGATAACACCTTGTTAATTTACCACCAAAGTTTTAGCTGAAAATTTCTAAGATTGACTGCACGATGAAAGCTTAGAAAAAGTAGCTGAGATTTTTCCATGAGTCCCATCAGTGTGGGGTATAAAGATTCCAAATTTTGTGTCCTGATGACCGTGGCAATGCCTCCATGTACGCACCAGAGAGCAGGCACTTGCATTTCTCAGCTGAGACTTACAGTGAGAATATAGGAAAATTAGAAAGACTTTTGTCAAGTCCCCATTTGAGTGGGGGCAAGTCTCAGCACACTGAGAAACTAGCAAGGAGCAGAGGACAAAACGGCCCTCTGATCTTACTGCAGGCTCTTTGCCGAAGTCCTGCTCCAGTGCACCTTTTCTCAGTAGGTGTATTTTACACACAACCACCAGAAAGCTCCTCATCAGAAGGATCACTTGGCAACAGTTTAACTGAGATCAAAGTTCTTATAAAAATTCCTCTCTGATAATACTTGAGCACCTCCAGAGCCTTGGAGCTTTATGGTCAACATCTGTACCAGGGCACAGAAACAGGAGGTTCACTCCAACATACCTGACACTGCTCACAAGCACAAAAACGCAGGCACCAAACCTACGCTGCTGGAAGGGAGCTGTTGCAGAGCTTGGTTTCATAGTACAAGAGGTTTGTAAGAAACAGTGGTTTCAGGCAACTACCCCTGCTCCTGTCTTCCTCCCCATCCCCTCCCTGAGCCCCTGATCTGCTCCCTCTCCTCAGAATCAGTATTTGTAGCTGGAAGGGGGAAATGATCTGGAAAAACAACTTGGAGAAAAAATAATCCCACAATGCATTTATTCATCACACATTTGACTTTAAAAGGCAGATCAGATCCTGGCTCTCCCTTCTTATGTGGCTGCACAACAGTGGCACCCCAGTGTGCCTCTGGCTGATGTTCCCACATCCTTCTTCCTTTAATCCCTGCCTTTGACACACAGGTAACACCTGTTCCTCACATCCCTAATTACCAACTTTTTAAAGGATAATGCAGGACAGTGCCTTGCACTACAGTCTGAATCTTTAAGACATTTTGTTATATAGATGCTGTCATAATGTTTCTCAAGATTAGCTGACAGAATTCACAGTTAAAAATAATACCACTTCAGGGTTGGTTTTTTTTTTTCAACTCAGAGAGAATGTCCAGGAGACTTTTGTACAAGTATTGCACAGGGAGAAAGTGGAGTGCTAGCCAGTAGGGCTTGCTACCAAAAACTGCACCTCTGCAGCAGGTAGTTCAATTCAAGTACTGGTAGCTATAATAGTAGAAGTCTTAAATACAAGTGTGGAGGCACTTCTATAAGTCCTGGCCTTTGTATTTATTTATTTTATTTTTAAAAGAAATGCTAAAGTATATTTTACTTCCAAGATGCCAGAAAGTTACCAATTTGCTCAAACAGGTGTTCTCTCACAATGGTTTTTAATGCAGGATGCTGAGCTTTCTGTAGGATAAGCTCTAAAGCTGTGGCTTAAGGAAACTTCAGTTTGGGAGAGACTGATTCAGTTACACTGAGCACAAAATGTTACAGGCTCCAGTAAACTCAATTCAACATGCAAGAAATACTGACAGTGCTTGCTCCAGATTTACACCTGTGCAACTGTGATCAGAAACAGGTTTCAGATCTCCAAATAACAAGTCCTTTCACACTGGGAAAGATCATATAACCCCCTCCTTAAAGCCAGGCCCTGCAGCTTGCTTTTAAATTCAAGATCCTGTGAAGAAGAGCTGCTAAACACCCACACAGCTTAGTCTGGGGCATTTCCTAAGCCTCTAGTGTGAGCAAGCAGAACAAAGCGAGACTGGAGACAGTTCTCACCTGCAAGAGGAAGAAAGCGCATTTGCATGAGCCACTTCAGTCCCCACCTTTTTTTTTGCTTGCTTTTGCATAAAGAAGCATCCCAGTCCTAGGCCCTTCCCCCAGTGACCTTTTGTTTTGAACATGGCAGGATGCTGCAAAGGAAGGACCTGAGATGCAAAAACAGGCACAGCCTCTATTCAGTGATCTCTCAGCAAGGGGGATATTAGCAACTAGTGTTACTTACTATTTCTTGGTGTGGCTCAGCTAGCATGTTTTATGTAAAGTGCTGCAGAGGTTACATCGGTTGTTTAAAGACAGAAAGCTTTAAGGTTTAATCACTTATTGCCAAAAAAAAAAAAATTAGAAAAACCTCCCTTATCCAGGACTTGACCCACAAGGAGACAAGAAATAAGGCAAATGGCACTAACTCCTCCCCTACCATGCAGCTGGCTTTAATTTACAAGCAGAATGGGTCTCCCTTTTGTTCAGGTATCCAGCAGGAACAAGCATGTGGCAGGGATGGGCTCCAGGGACTTAAACTGAAGCAGGACTACAGAGTGCTGGAAGCACATCCAGACAAAGGCAGGCTCAGAGAAACAGGGCATTCTCAACCTTACCTGTCTATACGTGGGAATTGTCTCCAGATATACTTTCAGAGTCCAAGTCTGCCAGCTCTGTATGGCCCTCAGGGGCCGTTTGGCTCCAGCTGTCTGTACAGTCCGAGGCAGCATCATCCTCGCCCACTGTCACCTCCACCCAGTTGACCTCTGCCGGCTCCTCGTTCTCCTCGCTGCCGTGGCCGTCGTGGCTGTTGCACTCCAGCCTGTCCACACCCTCTGCTTGATTCCCCAGCAAAGAGTCTTTCAGTGGTTCGCAGTCTCTTTTTGCTCTCACCACTGGTTTCCCCCCATTCTCTTCATTCAGTTTTTTATGCTCCTGGTAATGCTGCCGAGACACCTCATTACCATTCTTTGGACTCTCAACGTGTTTTGAGCTCTTTTTCTGGCTTTGCTTGTTATGACCATCACCAGCATACTGCTGCTGGTACTGGTCAATCCATTTAAGTGACCCTGTTCTTAGTGAAGATCGGTTTTCCTTGAACCAGCGAACTATTTCAGTTCTCGTGAGCCCAGTCTGAGATGCTAACTGGTCATACTCCTGGGGTGATGGCCACTGGGTCCTTGCAAATGTGCTTTTCAATAGATGAATTTGCTCTTGTGTTTTCTTCAATGTGGTAGAGGACCCAGATAAAGCACCAGGGAGTTGAGAGCTACTCAGAAGTTCTGCCTGGGTTATTGCACCGTTGGGAGTTCCTTGATCCTTAATTTTTCTGTATGATCCCATTGAGTCCAAGACAGCTTGCTCCATGCTGTCCCTTATCTTTCTCCGCTCAGAGAACCATGAATCTATCTCCCTCCTACTCAGCTTCGTCTCCACTCGAAGCCTATCCAATTCTCCCTGGGTAGGAAAAGAGCATCTTAAGAAACTCTCCTCAAGGGCTCTAAGCTGCTCTTGAGTTTTCTCTTTGAATCTCTGTGGAGTAAAATCTGTGTATGGGTGAAATGACCGGGCATGTCGACCAGCTGAAGGTGCTATTTGATCTTTCCCTAAAGCATCACCAGGAATTTGTCCGATGCCCCTCTGACTTCTGTACCTGTGGTCACTGAACCACTTTTTGATCTCACTCCTGGAAAGACCTGTTGCCTCTATAAGCCGGTAGACTTCTGCATCATCGGGAAACTGGCTTGCCATGAAACTGGCCTTCAGCTCTGCTATCTGCTCCTTGGTCTTTTTCCGCTCACTGGCCGGTGTCACTGGAACAGCAGTCAACTTGGCAGGAATCTCAGGCACCTGAACTACGTGAGGACGCTTGGCCTCTGGGGCACTTGACAAGGTCTGTATTGTCCTCTTTTGCCCCTGGTTTGGGGCAACAGCAAGTGTAATTGGTGAACAGGAAACAGTTGAACCATTTGACACAGGAGTCAAAACAAGGCCAGTCTGGCCCAGTATCTGACAAGGCAAAGCTGTCTGGATGATGGGCTGTGGCATTTTTGCAGTTGCCAAAGGAGCTGGCAGGACGGTGATGGTCTGGGGAACTGCCTGGATGGTACCATTGAACATCTTCTTCCTTGCTTCCTCCACTTCTTCAGGAGACCAACTTATACCATGCTTCAAACGTTGTGTAGCAAACCAGATTCGGATTTGTTCTTCCGGATGTTTTGATGCTGCTGTCAACCATGACAACTCTGCTTGTGTTGGGTAAGGAAACTTATTAAAGGAATTGATCATGGTTGCGTTAGTGTCCAGTGCAGAGTTGTATTTGGTACTGTTCAGAGGGACTGGGACCTTGGGGACAAGGTTGATATTTGGTGGCAGCTGTACAGAGGGCATAACATGGGCTAACACATCATGGAGAAGGTCTCCATTTATACAGGCAATAGCTTCAGTGGCTTCAGTTATGATGCGAGGGAGAGCGCCATCCACGTGATTTTCCGTAACTCCCTCTTCTGGCTTTTTAGATCCTTTCTTGGCTTCCCCTTTAGGCTTTCCCAGTTTCATCACCGGCACTTTGTTTGCACTGATTCCCCCATGAAGTGAATCATCACACTCTGCATTTTCTAGCCCACTGCTTGTGACAGTGACATCGTTAGTGGTGGTCTCAATAGACTGCTCTAAAACAGTCTGATTATTGCGTTTAATTAATTTCAGTTTAAAGTTAGTCTCTCCCGGGTGGTATTTTGTGTTGTGGTCAGATAAAGAATCGTATTTTTTGGTTGTGAAGTTGCATTCAGCACAGACATACAGGGGGTTGAGAATGACATTTGGATGCTGAGTGTCAACGTGCTCTGTAAATTCATTTAAGTTTTGTGTTGAGTAAGGGCAGTACTTACACTCATAACCACCCTGGGGTTTCTTAGACTGATTTTCAGCGGGGGGCTTTGCCTCAACGACTTCACAGTCTTTGACGGAGTTTTCTGAAGGCCAGTTTTTTTTGGAGTCCTGCTGCGATGCACCAGTCCCCTTGTCTTTAGGAGTCTCTATGCCCTCGGCACCTTCCTGCTCCATGACTTCAGAAGTTCGCACCATACAGGGAGTTGTGGACTTTCTTTTGCTAGCCATGGCAGCTGCTGGCAGTGTGGTGTTGTCCCAGATGGTGGCTTCTTTCGACAGGGTGAGCAACCAACTCAGAAGATCTTGCAAACAGCTCTAAACTTCCCTGATTATTTGACTCTGTTTTGTTTAAAGAATTTCTGGCCTGGCTGTGACCATCAGCTCCGCCAGTAGACCTGTCAGCTGCATGACACCTGTGAAACAAAGCACATGTTGTTAGGCACTGATCAATAAAACACAGATTTAGCAGAAAGCCACAGCTTGAGGTGTGTGCATTTGCAAGGCATATGCATATTTTGGATATTGCCGAACTCTTCCTCCTCCCCGTCATCATTTTAAGAATCAAAAATCTCCCTACAAAGAATAAAAGCAATGAGTAATTTGCAGTGAAGTGCACCACAGGAAGAAAATGACTAGAACGAATAGGATGAACAGACAGGGGATTTTAATTTCCACTAGACTCAATGTGTTTAGTTAGGAAAAGAAGAAGATACTGCTATAAATACTGCATCTTTTTATAGAAGCTGCAATTCTATTAATTACTATTTTGAAGCCTGCAGATTTGAAATTGAGTGTGATTTATATTAAACTTAATTACTTCTCACTGTCACTTACCTTGTAAATATGTCTACTAAATGATTGTGGTTACTAATGGTGGGTGATTTCTAAATAAAGCTATAGGATCTGCCTTGGTTGTAAAAGCAATGGCAGAAAGAAGAGTTAATGCAAACCAACACTTCCAAAGGTCTGTGTTTTGGGAAAAGGCGGGCTCAAAGAAACTGCAGCAGCAAACTACAGATTTGTGGAGGCCTATCAAGTCTTTTCCAGAAGAAAAGTTTCCTTACAACACCACTTTTCACTTAACATTGACAGAAATAGCTACCAAAGGTCACAGAAGCCCTCAGACACCTTTTAAACAGGGTCCCTTTCTGTGACCCCACTGATATTCTAATTGAGTCCCAACTTGTGCATGTCACTCCCTACAGAATTAAAAAAAAGCCAAACCAAAACATTTTAAAGCTTGGTTTTTATGCTGAAGCAGTTTTGAAAGTTCCCAAATGCAAGAATTCTGTAAAATGTATTTTTTGAAGGATCTGAGGCAAACATCAGTCAGAACAAGCACAAAGAAAAATTACACCAGCTTGTTTAGGATCTACCCGCACTCATCAGGACTATATGGAGGGAAAAAGAGGCATTTAGTCATCAAAAGAGTTTCATTAATTAAAAAAAAAAAAAATTAAAAAAGGTCACTTCCCTACTTGACAAGGTGCTTTTTTCAATTCATCATTGATTCCAATTTGCTATTCCTGATCAGATGGTCTCTGGTTTAATAATAATTCTACAGTCTTGACCGAAAACTCAGATTTAACAATCAAGAAGTTCTTGGAATTGAGGGGGAGACACACTGGTGTTTACAAACTGGAGAAGGATGGAAAGTGGAGATTTGCAGAGTGGGTCAGGCCTGCACTGAATTCTGTGTAAGTGTTCTAAATGGAGAATTTGAACTAGAGATCCAATGGAAGATACCCCTACCCATTGCAGGGGGTACAGACTGGATGATCTCTAAAGATCCTTTCCAATCCAAACCATGATCTCATGTCTAACCAAATGCACATTTGCTTATTGTGAAGACTGTAATTAAGCTGCATCCAGAACCAAAGATCTAACAAAATAAAATCTCTCTGCAGTCACATCTGGGCACGTCCAGCATCAGCAGACACTTCATAACCACCTGAGTGCTGTCCCTGTATCTGCTCCTCTTGCTTGAGCCTTGGCATGAGAGAAACTGTGAAAGCAGCCGCCAGCTTCTCGGTTGTGTTTGCAGCTGAGGAATACTCTGCAGGTCTCTAGAGCATAGTGCTGCTGCTCTGCCCGTCACAGGCTGTACCATTCCCGTACATATGGAAACTCAAAATGAGATACTGCCAGAGGAAGCAGCTCCAGCTGAGGATAAGAACAGGGATGGCAGCTTCCAGCTCTACGCACTCAAAACCCAGCATGAAGTAATTCCCCATACGCGAAACACTTCATGCGCGAATCCGCCATGCAGCACCTTTGCGGATAAGGCTCTTGTGAAACTCGAGCTGTGAAACACCAAACACACCATGGAGAAGATGCCATGCAGACACTATTTGTTACGGTGCAGATGCCTCTGCATAACTGCATGGTGCTTTGTGTTCCCAGCCACTGCCACCCCTACACCTCCCAGCCCTGACACAGCCCAGGCACGCTCCTGCACACTTGGTGAAGCATCAGATCATCTGGCTGACTTTCAAGGGCGCCTTTAAGCTCCAGGTGCTTCCCTGGGAAACAGCGTATTTGCTGAGCTCTGTGAAACAGGGATGGGGCTGCCCACAGGCTTACAGCTCTGCCTCGGTCAGGATGACCCACTATTTCCCCTTAACCTGGGATCACCAACATTGTCACCATCATTTCCCGAAGCATTTGCCTCTCAGCCAACATTTCTTTTTCTGTTTCCTTTTTTTCCTTCTGCCATTTTATGATAAACAAGCAGAAGAACAGTGAAAGCAATGATGCCTGGTTTTCTGTACATTTGTGCTGACTAACCGTTAAACTGGATCACACTAAACATTCTCTATCATTTCCACATATTCCTTCAAAATTCCCCTTCTACTTCCCCTCACAATCGTCCTTCCACAGATATTTTCACTGTGATCTGTGACTTGCTGCGTCCCACTGCAGACAGGATCAGAAGCCAGAGACAAACACAACTGTCCCAATGCACATCTTCCTGATCACCCATTTTTAACTATGCTTGGGGAAAATTAATTAGCTTTGAAGCTTCTTCCCTTATACTGAATTTGGCTGCAACAGGCCAAAAGATGAGAGAAGGGGGCAGAATGGGCTCAGTAAGCCCAGCTGGTGCTGGAAACAGGGTGAAAGTGATGAGGTCATCTCACTCTTCCCTGTAGATCCCATAACACTTGTGACACTGACTTTCTTAGATGAGGGAAGGGAGGTGCAAGGCAGTGTCCTGGGCGAGGGTAATGAAGATGAGGATGGAGCCATGGCTCCTGGGATGCTCCTCTGAGCCTTGCTCTCCCTCCCAGGTCATAGCTGCATCTAATGGTCTGCTCCTGTTTTAATGTATGACCTCGTGCAAAATTCATGTGGCAACATCAGCAAAAGGAAGAAAATTCAAAGGACATCAAAGACAGAGCAAGGCTTATTTATATTTCACTGAACTTCCCCCCTCCTCCACAGGAATAAAAAGCTAGGAACATAAAGGAATGCGATGGAAGAGAAAGAGCGGAGAAGGAGAAACATCTAGGTTACAGCTTTGAATCAATCAAAGGTTTCTTAAAAGTCAGACTAAATGTTTTGAATTCCCCAGTCTCTGGAAGCTCAGCAAGCTCTCTGCTGCACCAAGTTCCCAACTCTTATGAGGACAGGAGGACTGGCCTCAAACAAGGATGCTCTGATACAGAGGAAGGGCCAAGGTCCCTTCAAAACATATCTAAGTGTGTGGAAAGAGGAAAAATTCTGTCTGGTACAGTTTTTCTAGAAAATTGTACAGATTGTTGCTTCTCTTCCTTCTTCCTTTCCACAGAGTGGTTTTCTGCATGTCTAATTGCTGGCTTTCTAACCCTACACGTTGAGTAGGTTTTTTTCTGCCACATGAGAATCATGATGCACCACAGAAATCAAGCACAAGTCAAATGCTTCTTTCTAGAGGTCAATAAAAGGAACAAATGACTTTCAGTCTAAGATGTGTAGTCTTGGACACGCATAACTAGCTACAGACTTTGTCCCTTCGACCCACACCCTGAACGATGGGGAGGAGGGGAAGCTCAACACTTGCCTGAGTAAGGAGAGCTTACTGGGATCTCCAAGCCATAGCTCCTCCAGGACCTCAGTAAGGATGTCATTTGGGATAAAGCAATAGAAAGTTGTGAAGGAGGATTGGCCCCCTCACAAAACACATTCTTGGGAGGTGCATCATGTACATTTGCAGGGACTGCCACAGCTCATCCCAGAACATTAGAGGAAGCAGCAAGAGTATCTCACAGCTTTCAAATATGAGCCACTTGCCAGAACATCAAAGCCCCATCAGACAGCTTTAAGTATGTGGTGTTGCTCCTGCCAAAACTGATAAATGATGCCACTTCAGCTCCTCCAATGCAATGGCTTAGCAATCAGCATATCCTGATGGGAACCTGAGTTATACTTTATCACCTGAGCCCAGTCCACAGGACATGCATTCCTTCAAGGGGCAAAATCCACATCTGATATTCGATGCGGGGAGGCACCATGGTCAGGACAATCTCTATCCCTAAAGCTGGCCCTGTTCTCTTTATATTTTATTACGGACAGGACTGTGGACAAATGACCTCTTTTTCTGGGCTGCTGCCACTGTGGAGTGCCCACAGGAGTGGAGTGCAGGGGTGCAGTCAGCAGCTGCCTTGTGAGCTCATTGTGTACGGGGAGGGAAGACAGTCCTCACCCCTCCAGCTCACCTGCCACATCTCTTGCTTGCCTCCCCATACTGCAGGGGGTTGAAAGAAAAAAACCCCACCATCTAATTTTTTGAATTTTCTTTTTAAATGACCAAATGCACAAAGCAGTAAAGGCAACCAGGTGAAAAACAAAAGTGCTTGGCTCCAAGCAGAATCTGTCATTGTGAATGAGTTTTAAACCAAACCACAGAGAACCCGTGTGCAGGAACAAAAACTTTCAATTTGCTTTGCTTCAGCAAAGCCATCCAGGACAGGAGCACACAAGTCAGAAGCAATGCCTTCTTTTAAACTTATCTCCTCAAAAGTGTGTCACAGCACACGAGCGAGGCCCTAACCTGTCTTCGTTTAATTTCCAAAATTTGTTTAAATAATGAAATAATCCAGCCACGGTCCTCTGATCAATCGAACCCCTGTTAAAATGGCTACAGAGCACCTGACAAGAGAATGAAGTGGGATCTTAATGGCAACTCTGTGCATGACTGAGGAAATGCCAGATTTCCTATCCGGTCACCTGGCCCCAGACTGGGGAAACTGTAGAGAATCACACAGGGAAAATAAACCATGTTTTTAGGCCTGGCTGGCACTGGAAAACACTTGCCTCTGTAGCAATGTCACCTTCCATCAGCATAAGGTAACTGTACAGCTCAAGCTAAGGGATGATAAAAACAAATCCAAAAGGTTTCTCCTGCTGAGTAGTGAAATCTTTTCAGTCTCTCCCATCTTTACCTTGTGCACATAGCTAAATTTTACACCCTACTTCCACCACAACAAAAGGCAAATATTTGGGTAGAAACTGAACTCCTTTTCTGCATTGCTATTCCCACAGGCTCCTCCAAGGTGGTGGCAGAGCAGGAATTTTCCATGGCACCTGGGACACAGCTCAGTTGCACAAAGCATCATTCAAAACCCTGGAAGCTGTGGCTGGGGAAGTGGTAGGGCAGGAGGAAGACAGGGTGAGATGTTGCTTGTTTTCCTTTATACCCCAAAACACGACTGAGTCTGGAAAAGGCTGTCTAAAGAAAACCAAATTTGAAGGTATGTCTAATTAAAAAGCATAGAACCCCTTCATTTTAGCAGAAAGGAAAAAGCACATCAGAAATATCACTGTTTTGTGCTGCACCTTGATTTCAGACAAGGTCTGGAGTAAAATAAACAAAGGCTGAAAGAGGTTGAACCCTCCTGGCAGCGCAAATGGATCTTTACTTTTCAGAGATAAACCTTACTTTTAAGAACAAACCAACAAACAGAAAAAAAACCCAAACACTTTAGAGACACTTGTGTAATTTGCCAATAAAATCTTTCCTTATTTTTCCATCTTGCTGCATTGTTTGCTCTGCCCTGTGCTGGCAGAGAGTTCCCAGCACCTGGCCTCATTTGAAAATGAGCAGTGGGAAAACCACCAGCAAGAGGATAACTGCAAATAAGCACAGAAATATACAGCAATGTTCATCTGCAAGGGCTGGCTGATGTTTGAAGAGGGTGGAAATATTTTATTCCTTTACTGCTTAGGAGCTCAGTCTCCACAAATAGTGTCCTCTCTGCTACACAGGACAAGCAACAGCAAATTACACCCTTGTAACTTAACACCCTCACCCCTCTTGTCTGAACATGACATTTAATATCACAAAGGTACAAACTTGTCCTTACAGCTTTCCCGCACCCCTTCCCCAGCTGGGGACGCAGCAGAAGTGACAGAGGAGGCACACAGCACAGAGCTCACCAGCAAGGACTTGTTGGGCACAAATTGTTCAGTCCCTGGGTTCTTTTGGAATACCATCCCACTTAATCTCACAGGAAGTGGATCTCAGCAAACCTCAACACAGATGCCATGCTCTGCCCTTGGACACCAGCCAGGCCCTGCTGAGCACCACCGTGCAAACACTGCATGTTGCTTTCAAAGCAGACACCACCTGCACCACCCTCTTCCTGAGCTGAAGAATCTGCCACTCCTCCCAGGACATGTCACCAACCACACCATGATGGACCTCAGTGACTCTGTTCATTCCTGGATATCTTCAGCCATCTCCTCTCATAACCTTCCAAGCCTGTGGGTCTCTGACTTCCCCAGGACATAAATGCTGGGTCCCTCTGAGCATCTCCGATTTTAACACTCGACTCCAACCCACGTAGCTGCCCAGAAGTCATGCTCAGAGAGTTCAGAGCAGAGCAGGAACGAACTGATCTTACTTGACAGCATCACAAGCCCCCCACAACCAACTAGTCTTTGTCCACGAAGGCTGCGGCAATGCAAACACAGGCAGCACAGAGCAGAGCTGTCATCCTGCTCCCCCATCAGAGATGCTGAACTCACATTCATTAAAGTTGCGGTAACATTTTTCTCCTGCAAATACAGGGATGAGAGGGAAGATACACGTTTCACAGTGGAAAAAAGGAACATGCCTAGGGTGATGTTCTTCCTTCCTTACAACTGTTTTCAGCATGCAGCTGCTACAGTAATATCAAAAAGCACATCAGCTAGCACAGCAAAAAACATGCTGTTGCTCTCCTCTGTGATAAAACACTTAAAAACATTGCTTAATTACAAACAGAAAAATAAGCAGAAGCAAACCAGGGCAAATAATTCCTGCATGATAGATTGGGACTGTAACAATTTACAAAAAAAACCAAAAAACAAACCAACAAAAAAACCAGAAAAACCACACAGAAAGAAAGGTAGGTTTTGTGAACTAGGGCAGAGCTTCTAAAACAGCATTTAAGTTAGACCAGCCCAGAGCTCCGGCACTTCTACAGTTCTCTGTGAGCTAAATAAATCTCAATTAAAGGGGAGGTATACAGATTGTTATAGCAGTAGTTTTTCCAGACATGTGAAAAAATAAAATTGAAAATTTGCATATGTTGGTGTAGACATTTCTAATTATAAAAAAATTCCCACATAGATGTCTGCAACAGGATGCTGTCACCATGAATATTTGTCCACAGGGAAGCAGCAATTGATAATTTTTCTTTAAGGATCAGAGACTCACACCTTTCAAAGGTGATCAGCAAACCAAACTGCCTCCAGGACTCCTGACTTCCCCAGCAACACACCCTGTGACACCGCATGTCAACACATGAACAGGGGCAGAAGCAAACCCAGCGCACATCCCACCTCTGCCCTGCAGCCCTCTACAGCACAGTCACTGAGAGACTCTGTAAAAAAACATAGATAAAACAAGAATCGGAAGTTTTGGTGAGCTGAGGGTAGAATGAAAAGGTTTTTAAAAGGCACCAACAGTTGTAGAATATCCTGGAGAACTGCACGATGAAATTAATCACATGAAAGCTGCCTCTTAACATTAACAGCTCAGCTGTGATGTGAGGACTGTATAGAGATAGAAAAACTTACTCTGAAAAACACAGGTATTTTGGGGGAAAAAAAAACCCTTTGTAGGCTTCACCAGAATAGGTTGTGTGGCAGCACCATGCAATAGGCTTATTTCAGAGTACACTGCTAACAGGCTGTTCTTTTGAACTAAAATGTTCTCATTCAAGCTGCTGCTAAGTCAAAGATGTGGGGAAAATGGTGGTATGAACACGAGAGGCCAACCCCTTCCCAGAAAAGGGGAAGTTGAACATTTCGTGCTGTGAATTTTCTATTATAAGTACCCATCTGCAATCACTGACTTGTACTTTTTTCCCTTTTTAAAAATGCAGGCTTAATTCAGTTGTTAAAAACTGGATTAGGCCCGACTAGCATTTTTTAGTTTCTGAAAAAATCTACTCGTGATTAGAAACTCCACTTTACAAACTCGTTCATGCCCTGAAAAAATACTTCTATTGTAGCAACAGTCACTTATTCCACCTAAGACAGTGGCCTTAATCTCCGTGTAGGCAGGAGATGGTCCTTCTCCAGGGGGGCACATGCCGGAGCAGATGGGGCAACAACAGGCAGGAGAGACAGAGAACTGGAGTGCCAAGGTGGTGACAAAATCCAGGTTTCCTTGCTTCCCAGCCACTTCTTTCTCCTCCAGAAAAAGGGCCAGCAACCCACAGCTTGCACATGAAATGGGACATGTGGATAACTGTGATTGCTGCAGCTCCCACTGGTTTGTGAAGTTGCTGCAGTCTGGGAAAAGCTTTTTTCTCTGTAGTGTGTGCTTCTGCCAGAGGCACAGGAATCCACGTCCTGCTGAACGTGTGACTTAGCTGGTGCCCTCCTCTGGAGTCGCAGATGCTCAGGGACACAAAAGGACCCCAAATCCCAGTGGCACCTGACTGTGCACACTCAAAACCCAGAAGGTGATAATGGATGGCCTGCTGAGGCCTTGCTCTCTCCTTTGGGAAGGAGGAACACAAGCTGATCTCTTGCAAGCAAGGTGATACACGAACAACCCACGCAAGAGACAGTCAGATACATCAGCAAATGTTCTCAACACCACAGAGGGGCTGATCCTCTGTCCAACACCCTCCATTGGTGGCTTCCAGGGGCAGCAAGCTCCAAAACAACAGTCATGTACCCTGTCAAAATTATCTCATTTAATCAGAGGTGTGTTTAGTGTTTACTCCTAGGGTGGGTACTTGCATGTTCAGAAGAGAGAAATAAAGACCAATGGACTTCTTATGAGAGAAATAGAAAAGCTATAAAAACATTCATTCTAATTAGTTTAATTACTTGTCTGTGTAACTCACTGAGTTCTCATCACTGGACTAAATTAAAGTCACTGGATATAAGTAATTTTTTATACTGAGTTTTTATTCAGCATCATGTGGTAGGAGGACAAGAGACTGACAGACACAAAATAAAAATTATCTAGTGTAGACACTATCTTCAGCTTGGTAGTGAAAACCAAGCTTGGTAGGTTAAACCCTGGATGTATCTGTCTTTTATTTTATGCAGGAAAAAAAAGCAGTTTATCCTGTTAGAATGTTCAGCTTAACTTCTTTCCAGAGACACTTTAAAGAGAGCACTTTTTTCCTGGGAAAGGGTGGGTATGTTAAAATAAGTATTCTTTGCTTAGAACAATTTTTAGTAGTCATTTCTTATTTGTTTAGATCAAATATCTTAATGGCAACATCTGGTCCCCTTTCTCCTTCACGTCATCTGTCATTCCATAACACTGCCACATAGACAAGGAACAGCTGCACACATTTCCAATGTAACTATATATTTTATGTATTATTACGTATTTTCTCGCTTCAGATTTATTGTTACTATAGAGACACTCCAAGTTAAATTCTTCCAAAGCAGGAAGAAGACGAGCTGTGACAGAATTGAGAAATTCGATTTCTTTACTTTGCTTACTTAAGCAACAGTGCAGAAGTTTTCCTGCTTTAGTACTTCTTACACTACTTGTCTCCCTTCTCAAACTCTTCTGTTCTGGGAACCACAGCACCTGCCTTTAGTCAGTTGAGTGTCAACTTTTTCCAAATAAAATTATCAAGGCACTCAAACACTTTTGCAGGTGAATTGCAGAAGAGAAAACAAAATAAAAATCATATGCACATTCTAAGTGTCCCTCTTACAAGGCTGCAAGGTAGAAATGAGCTCTAAATTTCTCAAAAAAATACCCCAAAACCTTTCACTTCTCAAGAAGTAGCCCATAGAGCCCCACACATCTCGGCTTTGACATGTATATGGCACACATCACAGCAGGAAATGGGAAAAAGTGCCCAGAGGACCTGATGGAGGGGAAGGAGAGAAGGCTGAGGCCACAAGACTGTGACTGCTTCTAAGAAGTGTTTAGATTTGAGAGAAAAAAGAGAAGAAACTTCTGTCATAAGCATGTCATGTCTGAACAAGAGAAGCAGAACACACACCTATGGGAGGTCTGGCCAACTCTATTTATCCAGTATGGGAAGCAGCCTTTCCATCAGCCTCATTCACCACAACTGCAGCACTGAAAGAGTCCATGGAACTCCCAAGAGAGAGGAAGGAGCTCAATAATTAACAGAAAACATTAGTAACCCGTGTGTCTATGGCTGCACAGCTCCCTGTTTGACTCATTCACAATGCATTAGAAAAACGCAGATGGTTTGTGATTTATACAGCTGATGAATCACTGTACCTCTTTCCTTCCCCCCCAAGGGCTTCTCTGTGTATCTTCACGTTCCCCAAGGAGACGTACAGATTGGAGGATAACACGCTACAAGCAGAGCAGCATAACGTGCCCTCCCACAGGATGGTTTAACCTGTGGCCCACAAGCACTGCTGTTCTCTCCTGTCCCCATTTCCCTATCCACTCGCCTACACTTTGGTGAACTTAACAGCTATCGCTTCAAGTTGTCTTGACTGACACTGCTTACACAGTCTGAACCTCTGCACTACTGGGAAAAGCTTCAGTACACAGTAATTTTGCCTTTTAAAACATCAGGTCTGGCTTATAAACTGCAACAACCAAAAATACTCGCTTCCTAAATGGAAACTCTTGAGCTACGGTACCAGATGCTATTGAAAGAAGAAATCCAAAAGCTGGGTTTGGGGTGCACAGATGTGTCTTGAAGCCCACCACACTGAATATTTGCACAGTGATGAAATGGAAACATTTCACCTCAATGCTTCCAGAATCAGGAATTTCAACACACCTCTTTCAAAATAAGACCACTCTTGGAAACTGTCACATTACTTTCCACAGCACCTGAACACCCAGTGACCTCCAAACTCAGCCAGGGGCTACCAAACAAATCTGATGTCCACGGCACGTAAGGGCAGCTCCAATTTTAAGCACACGAAGAGTCAGCTACTGGCCTAACTCACACATTTCAGTGACCTGCTCTATTAGGAGACTCCTGTGATACAGATGAACCCTGACATTGCTAGGAAAAGACATCTCCTTCTTCCAACCTGACTCAATTTTTTCACTACTATAGCCAGACCCCCATCTCCTAGCCAAGACACAGACAAAAAGAAGCACGTGGGAAAGTTGGCTGCTGCTGGTTAAGAGGACTGAGACGCTTGGCAGAATTGCATAGGCAGTGCTTTGCATCAGTCTGACCTCCTCGGCTTCCTGGTGATGAGCAGATTTGGTTCAACTGAGGGGCACAGCAAATATACTGCTGTAAATAATTTTCACTCACTCTCATCTTGTCGCATTTTACATTACCTTTTGTTGTGCTCTACTTGCCTAAAGAAAAGGCTGTTTTAAAAGTGGTCTTGTATCAGACTGTGAAAAACGTAAGTTCCACATTTAGAGGCTTTTCTTCTCTAAAAGCAGTGACATGACTTCCATCCACCATGTAAAACAAGTATCTTTTTTAGGTCCTTTCCCCTTATGGAGGAGTCTGCCTTAGATAGTTAATGACCCGTGGTGATCAGAGGATCCCACTGGTCCAGTACTTGGAGGCTTTACAGCTGTTAAGACAACTATCCTCACAGCATGCTTGTGAGTTAAGGCACTGCTATTAATCTCATTGCTCAAATGGGCAATTAAGGCATGAAGAGAGCATGGCAGAGGCTGTGCTAAATGGCCAAGTCAATTTACAGCTTGCTGCCACCAAAACTGGGTACCACAGTGCAAAAAATCATGCCTTACCCAAGGTCTTTAGCAGGCCTGGAAACTGCGTCGAGGTTTTTGGTTACTGCTCCAATCCCCAGTAAATTCAGGTTATCCTCCCAGCTCACAAGCGGAAAACATTTAACAGCCCCTGCAAAAGCAGCTGGTACTCTTAGATTAGGCCCCAGCAAAGCACCAAAGTCACAAAACCACCACAACTTTCACCAGGAGGTTCATGGGAGGAAACAATAGTCTAAAGGTAAAAGGTCTGAACTCTTCTGCCTTCTCTCAGAAATCACTCATTGGGCCAGGTGCATGTATACAAGAGAGAAGCTTCTCTACTGAGGTTGCTAAACCTCCCCCTGTCCTTACACAAAACAAAACCCACCTTCCTCTGCAGCTGCTGCAAAGCATATCATTAGCAAACCACACCAATTCCTCCTGGTCTTCCTTTGCTTGAATCCTACAGTTTAAGAACTCTTTCCCTTTCCAATTTTTGTCAAAATTCTGGAAAAAACAAGTATTTTAGGGAGGGTTCCCATGTGATGGAGATCTTCTTGTGACAATCCCATCTCACACAAAGTCTATGGACACCATCCATACACTTGTTCTCTTCTCTCTCTCTGGAGGCTCTAGATGAGTTGACCCACACTGTTTTCAGTCATGAGCATACATTTTTTTCTGCTTGTTGGTGATACAAGCTGAGTATTCGTAGCATGCATCACATTATTCCTTGGTCAGTTCCTCAGTCAGCTCTGAGGTCAAATGCTGAAAAAGCAACCACCTAAAAGATGCTTAGTTACACTGCTTTCTGTCATTTTAATCACATACTGTGCCTGTGCTTGTTGAAGTTGTTTTACTACATCTGTGGTACTTCATCTCTTGCAATTCCCACTCAGATCACCCCACACATATTTTCTCCCTTATTACCTTCAAGCTTTATCTCAGTACTTTGTTTTCAAAGTGTATTTTAACTATTTCTCCTTCTCTTAGTAAGCACACAGTCCTCATACACCTACAAAACACTTTGTTTTAGTGCAATCCTATAAACTGTGTGACAAAGAACCTACCACATGCTCCACAGAAGAGGCTGAGAGACAATAAATAGGAAGGCCAGCAAGATCCTTTTGAAATATTTGCATGCTTTCCCTCCACTGCAGATTACAAAACACTTTCCTCAGCTTACTGGGCATTTAAGGCATATAATACAAGACCAAGACACCAACTACTTCTGCCATCGGAAACCAGAAGCCAGCTGAAGCATCACTGATGTTCCAGATGCTTACATGCTATGAAGTGTGAAATCAAAAGCTGTTTGAAGTTATTCACCAAGTGACACTATTCTAATTTCTTCAGTCGTCCAACAAATATGCTCCAAATCAAAAATTTATTTTCCTTAGGAAAAGCACTGATTATAGATGTAGTTTTTAATTAAAACTCCCAGAAGAACAAACAAAAACCCCAGAGTTAGAAAGTCTTTCAAAACTGTGCTTACTTATGGGGAAAGGGCCTGTCTTGCCACACAGGACGCTGAGGTTTCAGGTGGGTATGTACGGTTTAAGTGTCCCTATTGGCACCTATCAGGCAGGCACACGAACGCCATTTTTCCCCTGGAGATCACGGGATCAAATGAGCTTCCTCTTCCTCCCTGCAGCACCCAGCTGCAATTTGTCACAGGGCAGAGCCACTGCCCTCTGTGCACAGTAACAGTTTTGCTGCCGGGAGAATTTGGCACAGCCACAAAGGACCTTTGTCCATGCCAGAAGTTGAGCACACAATGCAATCCTTCCCCCTTGTCACACAGAGTTGGGTTTCTGTAGCTGGGTTAGAAATACTCCTCCAAAGACTGCAACCCACAAACCCAAACACTGTCCCCCTCCTCAGCATGAGATCCTTCTTCCTGTATCTATGCTGCAGGCCAGTGGAGACAGGGGAGCAGTCGCTGCTTTTGCGAGCCTTTAATTCTGGTGACCTCTACCCAGACTTGCTGCAAGGATGAGTCTGAGTGAGTGCCAGAGCTCTGCCTTCAGTCCCTCTGCATAACTTTTTCCACCTGAATAGAAGGGTCTCCAATGTCCAGATATATTCTTGTCTTCAAGAGGCCAGAAACTTGGCAGACTGATCTGATCTCATATAATAACATGTGATTCCTTTGTGCAACATTTCTCTGTTTGTGTTTGATCTGCCAGGCTGCGTGTGCATGTATGTATAACTTTTTCTTCAATGCAGCAGCTCTGAATCCAGCCTGTCCCACCTTTCCCTCAACTGGCCCTTGAAATGAGGGTCCCTAGGCCAGGACAGGAGCTGCCAGCACTTCGGAGTTCTGGGAAAGGATGCCAACATGGGATGTAGGGGATAGAGGATGAGCACACCCCAACACTATGCTGTTGGAAAAACAGTGGGATTTGCAGGATGCAAATCTTCTCTGCATTTTCATTTCACTCTGGAAATACAAAGAGGAAATGATTACTTAATCATTCAAGAACTATTTAATATCCCAATTCAAAAGAACCAGGGATTCTTCTGGAAATATACAGTGGAAGAGAGTGAAAAGGATCTTTGGAAATGAGACCTGATACGTATTAAAAAATAGTAGGAATTGACACAGTTGTAAATACAATCAGATTACCACAATCCATGCCTTTGGAGACTTTTTCCACAGGACATGCCACAAAGAAGGACGTGTTTTGTTTCTCCTACTTCTCAATTTAAACATCAAGGGATGCTGATCAAACCAGTCCCTACTTTCATAACTGAGTTTCATCTGGACCATCCATAGCCTGGATGCTTTGGCACAAAACACCCCTGGAACACCCCTTACAATCTCAAGCCACAAAAGGCACGATGCTTCACATGGAGAAATTAATACTGTACTGAGGAATAAAATGCCAAGGAAAAGAACAACAACAAAAGAACTGGCTAAA
The DNA here is from genome assembly GCA_013398955.1 of Callaeas wilsoni. Classification (NCBI taxonomy): domain Eukaryota; kingdom Metazoa; phylum Chordata; class Aves; order Passeriformes; family Callaeidae; genus Callaeas; species Callaeas wilsoni. The sequence goes on along the minus strand of VWPU01014422.1, from coordinate 49,290 downwards.
CCTCCCATTCATTTATTTCTAACCAGTGGAAGGGTTTGCCATCAGAACACCTAAGTGTGACAAAGTACACTTAGCAGTTGCCTCCTCCCATCTCCTCCCACACGTTTTAATCCCAGCATACTCACTATTCCCAGCTCTGGCTCAGAGCCGGAGTCAGGTCAGCGCAGGCATGAGCCTCTCTGTCTCCCTAGTGCTTGGATTTCCCCTAGGGCTACTTCATAGCTCCTCCAGATGAAGAAACTGTAACAATGATGCTTGAGCAATACTTGAGAAATGCAGAAAAGGAGGAGAACTGCTTCATAAAACACTTTCTCATCGAAGGATATTTGTTGAAACCTTTAAGAATGTTTTAAAACTTGGTTTCTTCTTCTCCTGCTTCTGGGATGCCAGGACCAGGCCTGCAGCAGCGTGCCCAGGGCTTATGCTCACCCCAACTCTCTCTAGCAAACCCTCCTCCTTCCTGCTCTCTCCTCAGAGCTGCAAAACAGGCTCCAATCATCCAGTGTGACACTAATATTCAGTATTTGTTTGCCAAAACACATGTGCGCTCCTTCCAAGGAAAGGAACAACAACAAAAAAATCCCTAATGATATAATTTCAAGAGACACTGATTCTGTAACCAGCTTGCATTAATTTAGATGGTCAACCGATTTTAAAATCTTTGTGAAGATTCTTCTCTCGAAAAGAAACAGCCACCAAACACTCCACTACGAACTCTGTGCGACGTGGCAGTTCTTTCCATGGCAACCCACCAGCACCAAGCATGCTTTTCTTCACAGACTTCACTGCACAGTGAAGGAGGGCAGGGAAAGAGCCTGCTGAAAAGCTCTGGCTGTCGCTGCCATCCTGGCAATCCTGTCACCCCTGAGAACCAAACACATTGGGGAAAGGCAGCACTTTCACAGCCTCACTGCTGAAACGTGTCTTAGCTCCAACTGTTAACCTGCTGCTCGGTCATTTGCAGGTTGGATGGTTTGCTTGCTTTGTAAGTCCAATCAATGTATTTTGTTTCCTAAACAGCATGAAATACTACCTTTGTAGTCCCCAAATCATTCTCCACACCAGAAGGGAGTGGAATTAGGGCACCTGGATCATGCTCTCAGATGGTCTCCACATGCAACAGCAGGATGCTCACTGACAGCCTCTCCTTTTGGAGGACAGACAGACCTGCACTGCTGCAGGCAGCCCGGCCAGCGTAAGGGCAGGCAGGGCACCCACGAGCTCCATGGAGTTCTGCTAGGACCGGCTAGACTCTCAAGCTTGTCTCTGCAACTACACATTTTTCCTTTAAAACATGCCCCCTGCCCATGCTCTTTGATGAATACTTTAGCAATTCAGCATCCCCACACACGTGGGAGCTAATTAAAGGGTAAAAACCAGAGGGGAGAGGGAGGGAACAAACAAGAAATCCTTAAAATCCCATCCTGCTCATGCAGGCCATGGGCCTCTGCTGCCTTTTTGAAAAAATGATGATTTCTAAAGCAAAGTTATCCCATGTGCAGTACTGCAAGAGGAGGAAAGACAGCCAGGAACCAGGAAAACGCTGCAGAGCCTGCAATGGAAAATCCTCACTCAGTCACTGAGCAGTCCTCTTGTAACACTTATTTTAATAAAGTGAGTATGATGAAACACAGCCCAGTTGTACACAACACTGCTGAGAAATTGGATCCGGCTGCTGAAATCGGCTCTCAAACCCCTCCTCTCCAAACACTGGCAGTTTACATCAGTTAATTGCATCCAAACCACCCCTAGACAAGAAGGGGCAGGAGAAACGAGACAGGATGGGTCACCCCACATTTGATTCATCTTCAGAGCAGGGCCAGTGTTTAAATCTTACTGGGCTCTTTTGTCACTCATCAAGGTTCAAATGTGGCATCTCTGGCTGTTCCCTAATGATGAAAGGTGACACTAACCAAAAGACTTCAAGGGCATTGTCCATGGAACTTGGCCTTAGCTGTTGCATGCGCAAGTGAGAAAACAGCCTTAATATTAGGTATAAGAAAGCAAATTTTAAAAGGGCCTGTTTTTTCTCACCATTTGCTTTTAACTCTAGATCTTATTCTTTTTAAACTGAATTCACACAAGAATAGACAGATTTTCCTCCTTTTGTGGAATAAATCAACCCAGCTGCTGAGGTCAGTGTTTTCAGACCAACACATGAAAGCAAAAGATGTGTCTGAGGAAATTCAGCGCTGGCTGATTCATCCTTTAGAAAAGATGAAGAACAACCATCCTGGCACGTCAGGTTTGTTCCTTTGAAGGCAAAACAATTTAGTGCTTGTATCAAGATGGCAGGAACTGGAGGGGTAAAAAAAAAAAAAAAAGCAACCCTCTCCAGACTGCCCTGAAATATGTCTTCAGGCTTTAGATGCTGAACAATAAAAGAGCCTCCATGGTCCATCAAGTTTGCCCTGAACAGAAGTGAGGTGAAAGGCATCCTTCCTCGTTCACTTCTTGCACGGTGGCTCGGCACTGCTGCTCTCCCCATGTCCCCTGCCACAGCCATGCACAGAGAGACCAGGGCAGCAAAGGAAGAGAACCACAAATTACATGACCCACTGAAATGTTTCCGGATGGAATCTACATCTCATGTTCCAGAGGAAACAAAGCACAGCCTGAAACTTGTGAAAACAAAACTGCACAGCAAAAGTCCACCAAAAGCACAGCATGAGAGAAAGAGTGAAGAAAAAAAGTGTACTCAGATTTCATTTAGATTTGGAGAAATCAAGACGGTATTGGTGGAGGAAAAAAAAAAAGCCTTCTCACCTTGGACAACCCCATTTCAAGATGCAGGCACATAAACACACAGTGTGTATCAAGCTATATAAAACCAGCACATGCCATCACTATTTCCTTAGAGTGCAAACAGCATTAGGAAAGAAACACCTTTCAAGCTGGCCCTCTGCTTGTTTTCAGTCCCAAGTGACTCATAAGAAGGGCTGTCTGAAGATACTCAGTAGGCAGGTCAATCTTTCCCAGCAGGTAGGAGAGCTGTAAATCAATTGCTTTAAAAGAAAAAAAAAAAAAAAAAACCCAAACGAAAAAACTCCTGAGGCTTGCTGGGAAGAAGTAAAATTGGGGGGAAAAAAAGAGGTAAGATGAAAAGAACCTGTAATCTCTTTAATGCAGCACTGAACTTCTTCTGAAGAGAAAGCACAGAAATGATAAGAAAAGGAAAGAAAGGGAAAGAAGAAAGCAGCCCATTGACACTAGGTACAGGTTTTTTTTTAAATGGGCATTAGGTCAGCAGGGCATTTTCCATCTGCCCTGCTTAAACCAGAGCTCTGATGATGTTACATGTGCGATTTTAATACAGCATTTATCCTGGTGGGACTGTACGTTTGCTTCGTGTGTGTGTGTGCACGTGGATATTTGGATGTGTTTTCCTGAGGGGAACAGCAATTTGTAGGCAGATGATGAAAACAGCAGGCGTTAGGTTGCCCCTCTCCTGGTTTTGGGGTTGCTTAGAAGACAGAGAGAAGGAAATCATCAGCAATAAAGGGCTATAAGGGCTTGGAGAGGAAGGGAAGAGGCGAATGAAGAAGAAACAACTTTGCCCTCAGCCTCCTGAAGTCCTTCTGAGTTTAGTTCAAATGGCCAAAAGGCCAGCCTTGCTGCTGTTGAATCCCACCAGGCAGGAGCAGCTCGCCTTTACCAGCAGAGCCCTGGTCAGGGACTCCAGGCTTCTCCCATGCCAAATGCACAGGAACTGCAATGACCCTCACTTCTGCCCATTTTTTAGCCCAACCTCCAGGCCTGCCCATCTCAACTCAGAACCCTGGTGTCTTGGTTTGAAAACCTAACCCCCAACACCTGGTCAAGGCGGCAATGATTAAACACATTTTTTCCTGTATTTTTGTTAGTCATTTAATGATTCACATAGATAAAGACATTGCAGTCTTCCTCCTTCAAAAAGTCTACATAAAAAGGAAAGATCACGATTCCACATCCTGCTTTTCTTTCAAATTCCACAGAGCTTTTCTAATCTAATTCAATAAGGACTGTGCAAACTAACTGGGGCCTCCAAGAGTTCCCAGTTAGCTGCCTGAACTAACACAGTGGAAGTTAAAGAAGATTAGTTAGAAGTTGAAGTCAATGCATAAAACATGGATTAGAGACTGGTAGGTTTGGAAGCTAACTTGGAAAACCATACCCTGCAACCTCAGTAATCTCTTAAGTTTAATTACCACAGTTTTAGGACTGCCGTAATTAGATTATACATTCTCTAAAGGTGTAAAAGATCCTGAAGAACATCACCATTAGTGCCAGCACCAGTTCCCTACACACTTAACTACATGCAATGCCTTTTAGTTGAACATATCCTAAATAAACCCAAAACAGGCCCAGACTTTTTCTGCCCATTGATATACAGCAGTGGTATTACCCAAAATGGTCACTGTTTCAGGAAACCTGAAGACTTGAAAAACAGCTGGCAGACCTGAAGAACAAAGCAGAAGACATCCATATCTCTATGGGGAACCTCCACCACGTGCAGCACAGGTGTGTGCTACAATGGATGGTGCAGGGACTCACTTTGTCCTTTGCATGTGAAGCTGGGGTAGGAAAAAGGCACTTGAGACTCAACGGGAAGCTTAATCTTCATAAGCTGCTGTAACAACAACCGAGGGGTTAACAATTTCCAGTAATACTTTACAAGGGGCATGACAGAAATGGGGATACATTTTAAAATTTAGTTTTACAATCCCTGAGGATTATATTCCAGGAAATTACTCTCTTATGTGAATATCGTTACTGCATGACATTTTGGTCACATTGTCTCAGACTCTTTTTGGCACAAGTGTCAGATGTGATTCACTGTATATATAACGACATGCAACATGGGTTCAAATATATTTTACTAATATAACAAGTTAAGAAAACCTTTTTCTTATGCTTCAGGTTACAACTTAACTCAGAAATGCCTTCACACACACTCATCCAATTTTAAGATCTCCCATGTAGATTTCTGGAACTTTAAACAAGAAAAGAACACATCGCCCCCCTAAGACAGATAAAACTGCTTTACATAAATTAGAGAAAGACAAGATACAGTTTAACTGCACTAAATCATCCCAATCCTAATACCTTCTCCAGCATTTTTAAGTTATTTATGTGAAGTAATTTCTCTGTATGATTCCTAGGCAAGAAGGTTTACCCAGATCAACAGTTTTTCTCCAATCACAATGTCACTGCTACAAACCCCACTCCTTGTTCCAAAGAGTTTACACACTATGTCCCTGCTAACATGGGAGTCAGGAAGACTATTAGTTGTAAATTGCTATGAAGGTTAAAAAAAAAAAAAAAAAAGTGTTAAATATTGCTGTCTTCACCAGTCAATATACTTCAAAACTCTCTGCTAACACTATAGTAAAAATAGCAATTTTGAGCAACAAGCTAGATGTTCTACAATTGGTGGCTCAGGAGCAACAAGCAACACCAAGCATTACTGTCTCTGACAACAGCCCCTCGCAGGCAAATCTGTTCTAGGATTAAACCAAACAAATTTCAGCTCCTACAGTCAGACAGATTTTGTTCAAACCCTTCAGGCAATGAGCTGAGCGCGCTTGTACCCCGCGGAGGGCAAAGAGCAAGTGATATCCACCAGAACGACACCAGCCTTCGCAAAGGGAGGACCACCCTCCTGGCCTTCCTATGAAACACGGCTCACTTCGGGTTCATCACTGCTGTGCTGAAGGCGCACAGAGCACTCTGGCACCCAGCCTCTGCTGAGGAGGGTCTTGGAGAACGGGATAATGAGCAGCAGAGGAACACCGGGCACCTCCAGTAACCCGCACAGGGAAGGATGCACAGACTGGCAGCATGCAAGGACCTAGCCATGCTGTCAGCCACCTTTCTGATCAAGTGAAAAAACCAACAAGAAGCAACTCACTAAATTCACTCACTGGTGTACAAAGCCCTTAGACGTCCAGCTTCCAACTGCCTGGAATAAAATCCAGCCTTTGTAAAGCAGACACAACCTATTTTTCCTCTGTGTTCTGTACTCAAATCTCCAATGTTATCTGGGTCTGTGCTGCCATCCCATCTGAGGCTCCCACCAGCAGCAAGGGCCAGGGAAAGCTCCAGGACACACAGTGAGGTCTTTACAGAATGCCCTGGCCAGCAAATGGGACAGCTGTCTCCATGGCTCAAGCAGATTTGGGAGTATTTAAAAAGGAAAGTGCAGCTAATTACATGAACTCTTTGAACATCTCTGTTTCTTGTGAGACGACCCAGGGTTGTCCAGCCTTTCAGAGTTCTCAAGGCTGAGTGTTTGGGGAAGAGCAGAGGCAGAGAGTCCAGTCAGACAGTAGCAAGCTTAATCCTGCTAGAGTCCTCTGAAAAGCAAACCGACTGACAGCAACCAAGGAGGCTGCACAGAAGAGGGTGGTTTCTCCCCAAAAGAGACGCGATGCTGCACAGTCACGGCGATGGCACAAGATGTGAGCACGCTCAGTACACAGCCCAGGAGCCTCCACCTGAGCGGACACTACACCAGGACCAGCTGAGGCCACAACCACGCACTGCAGGGGACAAGAGCTGAGACATTTGAAATCTCATTTCTTGCAAAATTCTGGCATTTGAAAGTAATACAAAAGCAGCACGTATTAAAGGAGACATTCAGTCACAGTTTGTGTAACATCACCTTGGTGCTCAAGGTGTTGAGAAGCGGTCTTACAAAGGAACAACTTCTGGAAAACTGCAGAGCTGTGCTGTGGATGGCATACATTGCTCAGAGCTCATTACGATGATGCTACCACCACTAAATTTACTGATGTGTTTCAGCAGCCAAGGAAGAGGACACAACACCTGAGATCAGTGCTCTGTCTCCGTGACATATCCCAGAGCACAGTACATAGATTGAGGAGGAGAAGCCACAGTTAACAGGTCTCGGACATGTGATGGGCACAGCTGTATGTTTGCTGGCAGACAAGTGATGTGTTCCAGAATCCAGGTGTCAGAAGCAGGGACTGTGATTTGCAGGGGTAATTCACCAGCTATACCTACAGGTTGCTCTGTTATGGTTTCTTTTTTCATATTTGCTAAGTGGGAAGCCCGTCACTGGCAGTGGCACAAAAAGGCTCCTCTCACAGACCCAGCACCTCTAGGCAAGGAGAGCATGGATGGACAAGAAGAAGGAGGTGCTAGACAGGTATGAAACCAAGCCTCCATGAGCCTGAAGCAAACTAAGATACTGGAATGGTCACATGGCTCTCCTAACCATGCGGTGCTGTTGAGAGATGCAGTCTTGACACTCCCCACCCTTATAAATGAGATTTTTTCATGTTTATTACTTTTGCAACTAGCTTATGAAACCCTCAAAATACTTTCTACTTGTTTTGCTATTTAAATGCTCTCTGCAGTCACCTACCCCTCTACTGAGAACAGCTAAATCACTGTTTCCTTCCCCTCTGCCACCACTGCAGCTGTTTGGAGGTCACCATCTCGCTCCTTTCCGTTTATCCTGTCCCTGAGTGCACAGCTCCGTGTGTACCAGATATATCACAACTGCAGAGCGGTGCTGGGGCCATCTCAGGGGCTGAGCACAGGGCGGTTTTTTCCTGGTTAGCTTCAGGCTTAAAGGGCACATTGAAGCTGCTCTCTGCTGGGAAAGGAAATGAGGACCACCATCCCCTTGTGCCTGCCAATGCCACGACCGTGGGCACCTATCACATGCCAGGGGATGCAAACCTGACCCCCATCTTATCCTATCTCCTTCCTATGCTCGAAAGCACTCTTAGGAATCCCTGAAGGTGATTTAAGTTGCAGCAGGCTCTGGAAGCTTTACACTGCTTTTAACACACAGGGTGTGTTGATTTCACTGCCACCTCCGGCACTCAGGGCTAGCACGAGGCTAATGTACGTGTCAGGAGTTTGTCCAAATGACACAATTACTCATCCAGACTCAGCTGGAAAGAGATGCTCAGAGATCCTCATGACACGCACAAAATGCACCCTTCAGATTTTCACAGACAGCAAAGGAAGATGCTTTTGGATCTTCTCTTACTGTAGAAATTCTGCCACTTTTTTGTAACAGATCAAAACTTACTGCTGCCACAGACAGCCCTACATGTTATGCTACCGCTGCAGAAATTTCTTTCCTTATGATAATATGCACCAAAAGAAGCATTCATAAAGAAGCAACACTTATTAATAAGGGTATGCTCCCTTCCACCCCACAGGCACATAAAGGCTGCTTCTCACTTACTCACAAGTACTTTCTCCTAGTGCCTTGGGAGTATTTTTAGAGGGCTGATCCTGGCTCACTGAAGTCCTCAGAAATTTTGCTACTGACTCCAGCAGTAGCAAGATCAAAGAAGAAAGCTGCTTCTTCTCTGCACTCCTCCAGTATCAGAGGCATGGCCAGTCCACAGCCACTGAGATGGCTCTTTTACTGAAGGTAAAACCATTGGATATGTTGAGGAATACGTTCAGTGGAGCTGCAGATTTGAGCTCCAGGTAGAGGGAGCCCGAGGCAAGAGCTGGCACCGATCCTTTGCACAACAAAGGGCATAAGGACCCCTGTGCAGCCAGGTGACCTGATACTCAGAGACACAGCAGGAGCCAAAAACTCAGAAAGAAGAATCCCGGACTTCCATACACATAAACCTTGAGGATGTAAAAGCCCAAAGATTCCTTTGTTTGGGGTCCCACCTCCAGAGGCACCAGTTCAAGCTATTATTCTGTTATTGCACCATGATTATTTTAAGAATCCACACATCTGAGACTCTGCTATGGGAAAACCTGGGTTGAGCTGGTAAGGAAGCCTGGTCTGTCTGAGTGTAGGGAGGCAAGCAGAGCACCTCTCGGCCCACTGGAACCACCTGCGGTGAAAGGGCATCGGTCCCGGCTCAGGTGCTGTGGGTGCAACTGCCAGAGCAGATCCTGGATGGTCATACAGGAAAATTTCCTGAACAGGAGTGCAAGGTCACATCAAGATGGAAATCCACTGAATGCTTTATAGGAGAGCTAAAAAAACCCCCCAGTTCCTCTTTGCATTCACATAGTAGATAACAGTTAATATACACTCACTAAATACAATTACATATATATTGTAAGTAATATAAAACACATTTTAATCCAACATTAATAACAAAGACAATAAATGCAAGGCCATTCCCTGTCCTACTGGAGCTCAAGTCTCCTCCCATAGTAAGTGCTCTTCCCGAGCATTGCACTCCCTCCTTACCCTTCCCTATGCACACTCACAGCAGCATCTGAAATGCAGCTGCCCCGAGCACTGCGGGGTTTGATTCATCCGTTGCAAGCCTGGCTGGATTTCAGAGTGTGGCAAACACAGCGATAGTCTGGTTTGAGGCATGCAAGCAGAAGAGTGTACTCGGAGAACTGCAGACAGGAAACGTGCCAGATTGTTTATACCTGAGTCATAACTAATGTTGACAACGAAAACTAAGTCAACTCAGAGACCACTACTGTGCTCGGTGCCTATGGAATGCTCTACCCTAATGCCACTAACAGCGAAATTGGGACTGAGCACAAATTACCCATACAAATGTCACAGTTGTTTTGTGTGAAACTGTTGGTGATGCAAAGCATGCAATACCCCCTCCGCACTTGCTGCGTCAGGAGACAGGAGCACGTTCTCCAATATACAAGAAGACTCACAGGTCCAAGTGCTCCTGCTTTCAAGACACTGGGCTCCTGATTTCCAACAGACATCTCCACGAGTGAGCAGCCACTGAGAAAACAACACTACTAAAAACTACCAATGGTAGCAAAAAAAAAAAAAATGGAAAGGTCTGGAACAGGTGGAGATGGAAAGCTCCAGGAAAGTTCATCACAATTTTTGTCACTTCCAATCTCTCTCCTTTCAATTCACTGAACTCTATTCTATCCCTTGATGTTCTTGCTTATCAGGCAGACACGGAAGTGGCAGTGTACCTTTTAAATCCACTGGGACCAGTGAAGAGGAAAGCTAGCAAAGCCTGGTTTAGCTTTAAGTGGAGGGAATGAGGGTTTAAGTGAGGGGAGAAGACCCCATGCTTGGTCACATGGGGATTTGCAACAGATCCTTGCAATGCAAAGTGTGTACGTGGATCACAAACCACCATAAAAAAACCCCCAAAACAAAATCCCACGACCCTTGGGTTTCATTTTGGGGGAGTCCTTGTTACTGCAGTATCTCTGAGCACTCACTTGGGCAAGACGTGCCCTTTGCTCCCACCCAGGGCTTTCTGCCAGCTTGGATCCACCCTTATCCTCAGGGGTGGGAAAGTCAGACCTGCCTGAGTGCATGTCATACCTCTCCAGACTACATGCAAGTCCCAAATTACTGTAAATTGAAAATCTGTATAGCACATTACACCCATACAGGGAAGCTGAGTAGTTGATGCTGAGCTGAGGACCTGACAAGTAAACTCTCTCACAGCAGTCTGTGTTTGCTGTGGAGCATTTATTTCCCCTTATAAATCACATTTCAGCTTTTCCAGTACAACTCCAGTGCACATCTACCCAAACAGAAATACAGGCTCCCATCTTCTACTTTTTCCCCCTCCTGATAATTCTGATTTCCCTCCTTGGGAACAGCTTTCCAGGGCAGATCTGACTACCCAGACCTGCCACCCATCACAGCACTCAGGAGCGTTATGCATCAAGGACTCTCCCAAATCACTCAGCACCAGGTCTGCTCCAGCACACAGACTCCTGGCGCAGCCATCTCTTCCCAACAGCCCACTGCTCACCTCTGCACCCCCTCTGCTCAGGGACAGCAGAGCTCCTGACCCTCCCTACACCCCATCTGCTGTACTGTCACTATGTTGGCTATCAGCCACATCTCTCTCACCCATAACCTGGGGGCATTCCTCTTAAGCATGTAGCCCAAGGAAGATTGCTATTCTGCAGCACTTTTCTCTGTATCCTTTGCAAAATTTGGCCACATGATGAAAATTTCACATAGAAATGTTATTTCTGTACCTTCTCACAACAATTCCCATTTCCGCTATTTAACCCACTGCCTTTTGATACTCAAAAGCATCACTGCTCAGACCTCTACCCTTGCCAGTCACCATCAACCAAATCCTTCCCACCTCCTCCCAAGGAACGGTTGCACAAGTTCCCTTTGGTCAGGGCATTTGGTTCAAACCTCTCAACCCTCCCTGTCCCTCTGAGGTAGCCTGATCACATCTGCTAATGTGGCAGCACTCACCTCCTCCACTCCACTGGTAATGCCAGCTTCATCCATCTGCTTGTCAGCTTCCCCCACAACTGCCACCGCCTGTCTCCACACCATGCTGCCCCTCCAGCACAGCAGGACCTCCCACCATCCTGCTGCAAAGCCTGTCCTGGCTGCTGCCTTGCAAGCCCCATGGAGACCCACTTTGCTATGAAAACACTGAAAGTTAGTTTTTGCGTGTGTCAGGTCCTTGGTGGGAGAAAATAAAAAGGATTTCTTTCCAGACCTTTCAGAAAGCAGCAGCTGACACAGGTGGCTGCAAGCATGTGCTGCTCTGTGGCTGTCACTATCCACCCAGAGACCCTGCTTCCATCACAGCTCCTGCCACATCCTGGAATCACCTTTGGATTTGCTGAGGTTGCCATCAGCTAGCAGAGGGGTTTAAAAAGACATCAAAGAACTTAGCAAGAAGTATGGGATGCAACTCAGAAGGATTTTCTTAAAGAACTGCCTAACACACCCATATTACTTGCTGTATTACTGCAGCAATAATATTATCACTAATTTTGGTCATGACAACACACCTTGTAAATAGAAAAGAAAGCCTTAATTCTCTTCCTGGCTTGCTAGAAGGGTTTAGACAGATCTTTAACACCTTAGTTTACATGCCTGAGGACTGGTTTTGCATCTCTTTCCGAGTTGCTAAATCCCAGATGCCCACCTGCGAGCAATATGTAGCAGAGATTAGCTGTGCTGCTTTGTAAGGGGCACCTGACACTGTGTGACCAGAGCAGTGAGACAAGCAAGGACATCCAGCAGCCTGGAACACCGTTATGGACGACCTACAGAAATTAGATCATCTTTAGTCAGGGTAGCATTCCTCCTGTCTACTTTTTCCCCATCTAGTTTATGGCTCAGATGGCGAAATGGGGAGAGATAGACAATTCTAAGGGCTACGCCTGTGACCTGCCTCAAATATCTGTCCTAAAGCAGGGTGAAACATCTCTGGAAATGGTGGAGTCTTTCAACAGATGCTGGAAGTGGTTAGACAGCTACTACAGAATAACTGCTGAACTCATAGGCAGCCAAGGTGAAACACATCCTAATCCATCTCTCCAGGTTTACTTTCACTCATTTATAAAATAGGATAACAGCACCATCCCAGACTCTCAGAGTGAGAGCTGATGAATCCCTGGGTCTTGGCCAGCCACCACGCTGATACATGATGGAGGTACACACAGCCTCAGACCCATCTGCATAAGTCAAAACCTACAATATCCTTCCCCTCCCCTCAGGAAATAAAGGTGTTACCTTCCAAATAAGGTTTCAGTACAATATTAAGGAATATGATGTAAATAGAGACGAAGTGTGCAATATTGAAGTTAATCACAGGAAATAGGGGCTGGAAGGGAATCCCATGAGAGCGACGCATTTATTTCATTATTATATCACAGACGACATTAAGCATCCACTGAGTCCCTCAAGGCAGAATTCTTGCATAAAAAGCATCCCCATTTACCAAGCATGATAGAACCTGCAACTGTTCTATAAATAAAGGTTATTTACAAAGAGCTGTTAAATATTTATTTTTCTCTGGAGACTGAGTTCTCTGTTCATTTGTCTCCATTGCAGAATCATTTGGTATCAGGGAGCAGAGGAGCTCACCTAAAAAAAGACTAGGAATCTGTCCAGAGCCTGATCCGGACACAGCACCAGCCTCCTCCACAAGCTGGCGAGGGAAAAGCATCCAACCTGACACAGAGGGAACACGAAGCAAACAAAACAGGAATGATGTCATTCAGGAGGCAAAGGTAGAAGAAGGAACACCAGTGACACAGCAGCGATTAATAAACACTATCACCCTGCTTCATCCTTACAGGGCTGCCTTGGCACACTGTACATTGAAAAAAGTGACAACCTTCAATTGTGAAGAGTAACTGCAGATTTGCATTACATTTGCTTTGTGTCTTGGGAATAAGAATACATTTCTCACAACCAATAAATTAGTGATTTTTTACTTGGTTTTTTAAAAAAATTTTTCTGAAGCTGACAGCTCAGAGTAGGGGACACATGACACTGGCTCAACCAAAAAAATCCGTGGCTCTAGAATACACTTCACTGCTAACCCTTTGTAGTAGTAATTGTAATAGTTCTTACTCCAGCTTGCCAAAAGCTGAGTTTTAATTAAATATTAAAAAGCTATTTGTTAAAATAACGTTTCCATAGCAACTAGAGAAAGCTAAAATACCCTGGCGCTTCTGACTCACAGCATATTAATCAACCACCAGCTATTATATAATGAGCACCTCCCTGCAAGCACCAGCAGGAGCCACGGCACCGAATGCCTGAATGTAGAGCCGGACTCTGCTCTCTGTGTGCTTGCTGCCTGCTCCCAGCACAGGCAGGCCTGGGGAGTTATCTGGGCTCAGCCCAGGAATCACATGCCCAGATATTTCGGGGAAACCATGCTGGAGCCCCCAGGGTCAGTACTTCCCTGCGGCGGCACAAAGGGGGATGGCACTGGGCAAGGGAAAGTTCTGGCAAGGGGCACACAGACAGCAGCTCCCCACACGCCTGCAGCAGCGAGGGGCTGAGGTGGCTCCTTCCCAGCAAGCCCCAACCACCTGCCTCCAGTGTTTGTCTTGCAAATGCAGTGCTCAGATCTATTTCTGTAATTTATTCAATTTTTTTTTTTACATTACTGGAATTATTTTTTGTAGCAAGCACCTTCCTACTATTAGGCCAACTGTGCAAAACTGAAGGAGTGATTAAATCTTGCAGGGACAAACAAGCTCCGCTGCTCAACCAGGAAAGCTTATTTTACAGATTCAAGAAACAAAACAAAGAACTGCAAACAACCACCCGTCCATTACATCTAATGCCCCCAAAAGATGAAAAAACACTTCTATATCCATGCACCACAAGAATGGCAGCCTCAGCCATCCAGCAGTTAAAGCTGGCTGACACGTGGCTGCTGCTGGCCCTCACTGTCAGCCTTTGGGAGGCTTTGCCCTGGGGACACAGCTTGTTTTAGAGGCAGTGGAACGTCTCCCATTGCCTTGTCCATGAGGAGCATCCCCATATAGTCCGAAGTGATGGGAACAGTTGCAGAAGGGAGTTGAGCAGTTGAGGCCAGAGCAATACTGCCTTGGGGGAAGAGTACTGAGAGGGAGAAGTGCAGCTACATTGGTCAGATGGAGTTGGAAACCACCTTCCTCCCCATTGGCGACTCAATTTTTTGCTTTTAAGCCCCCTTCCTCCTTTTTTTCCAATGTAAAATAAATATCTAACGGAAAGGAATGTGATCAACATTACAGCATTTGTATGCCAGCTTCGGTTTCCTGCTGCTTTGTTTGGGTGTCACAGACTGTGGCTATGACAACCACAAGCAGTTATTGGACTGATGTCATTTGTGACATCATACTTAATGGAAAAGAAAAGGAAGAAGAGACAGTATCAAAAATAAGAAGAATGGAGCAAGATCCCAAAGGACCACCACACTGGGGCTGCTGGAGAACCAGACAGCAGCAACCCCGTCCTTACCAAAGCCCAGGCAGCACTCAACTCCTGGGAAAACCTGCCCCGGGCTGCAACATGAACTGCAGGTTTGCAGTTACATAAATGAAATCCCCTCGTCCCTTCTCCTCTTGGAACTTTAACACAGGCTTTTGGCTAAGCCTCATCTCTCCTGACTAAATTTCTCCTGATCTCCAACCAACTTCTTCTCCACATCTTTACCCTTCAGTTATAATAGTATTTCCTCCCCTTTTTAAAAATAAAACACAGTCTGTCCAAAATTTCCAGACAGTTGCCCAATCGAGCACTGGGAGAACGAGCACTGATTTTGTGAGGAGTGCACTGCTTGGAGAGGTGGCTTTGTGGCTTTGCTGGTGACAAGTACAAGTAACAGCTTGAGGGCTGCCACAGCAAGAGCCCAATCTCTTGCCCCACGTAAGAGCAAGGAGGCAGCACCAGTGCTGCATTTGGCAAATCTGTTTCTGCACGTAGTGCTGGCACTCCTAAGACACACTGTTGTAATTTTCTCTGCAGAAATGTTTGCAAATTCATTGCTCAAGCTACAAGTAACAAAAATAACCCCAAATCCATCTAAATCTCATCTGATAAGAACAGTTTACTGCAACAAGTGTATTTTTTTGAAGTTATACATCCAGAAGCCTTGGCATAAATGAGTTAATTTTTCTAAGCTACTTTTGCCCAAAGGACAGCTTCCCTGTCCTTCCTGCTCCCCCACCAGACCTGCTGTGCCTCTGCAGTCCAACACTGTAGCCTGCCCTGGGCATCCTGTGATCTGCAGCCACCTCACCAACCCATCCTGACACAGAGCATGCCGGGGTGGGAGAGCAGCCACACAACCACGCACCAGCTGAGGATGCTTCTCCTCAAGCACATACAACCTGAAGGAACCCCTCCCCTGCATCCTCCCAGGGCTTGGCTCCCCACCAAGAGATGGCTCTGCCTTGCACTGCTCAGAGAATAAGACTCCATCAGGGGAATTCTGCCCATAATAAAGTGAGTATTGCTTTTAAATAGCAGGACAGAGATGCTGCCTTACAAAGCGAAGGTGAATTAAAGCCTAATAAGTGAAGCAACTGCCACTCACAACTTGCTCATAAATGGCCACTGGAAGTGGCATGAGCTTCCCAAACCAACACCTTCCCTGACAGCTCATAACACAGTGTGTCAGCTCTTGGTCTACGCCCCTCTTGCAAGGATGTTAGTCAGAGCCACCCCAAGTCACTGTTGCAACCCACACTGCCACCCCTCATAGGGGATAGGCACCTCTGGGAGCAGCCACTGGCAAGTTTCACCTCCAGGTGCTGGCAGGCAAACAGAGAAAGGGAAGTGACAAGAAAGCTTCTTTTTCCTTCTCTCCATCAATTCTCACAGAACAACTGATCCCAAAACATTCTGCAGGGCAATACTGCAAAAGGACAGACAGAGCAGACATACAGGAGCCAGATTCTTCTAGCTCTGGGGTTTCCTGAGCTTCTGAGCAGGAGGTAAGTTTCTCAGTCAGCACTGTCCCATCGCAGCCATCTCACGCTCCCCAGTTCCTGTCATGCAGCCAGAGTGTGAAAAGACAGGAAAATGGGAATTTCCAGTCTCCTTTCATTGTTGAGCTGTGACTGTATCTTGCTGCAGTAACTTCAGAGCCATCTGAGACCATACACCAGTTGCCTGGGGACCTTCCAAGAAGGCTACTCGTGCCTTTATCTCTCATCCTCTTACCACAGCTGTAATGTATCAGAGGCACCTGTGGATTACATGCCCGTATCAGCACTGCTGTTGTACTTTGACAACATCTACGTGGGAGCAGCAAGTCCTCCTCTGAAGAGCAGGTCCCCGTGTTCAACGCCTTTGTGAAACCAACCGCCTCAGGGGTCCATCAGGATGGAGATTCACTAGGACCTGAGCAAACACTTCCCAGATTTCAACACTGCCTACCTAACAGAAAAACAATCAAGTTTTGTTTTTGAGATGAGCAAAGAGCTTTTCTAGGATGTAGATATGCCTTGAAGGACACAATATATACAGATGGCATCTTTCTGCTGAATTTTCTTGACTTAAATTGGTATCTACTCTTCCCATCATTCTGAAGCCAACACAGCTGTAAAAAAACCAGAGGCCAGAGCCCACTCTGTACAAGGCTTTCTAAGTGACTCGCAGAAAATAAGCCCCACAGCTCAAGTGGCAGGTCTCGTGTGACAGTCTAAACACCAAGGAGTTAGAAGAAAACATTTGTGATTCAAAGGAAGAATATGACCTTTCTGAGGGGGATCAATACAGAACACTGCCATCATTTCACATCCCTTTTTTCTCCGTAACTGCATTCGTTGCTAGTATCCTTCACAAAAGGCTGAAAGAATGATTCGATTTTTTTGCTTACCAGTTTCTAAATGCTTGATAGGTGTTTATTAGGGAACTTTTACCACATCTTTACCATGGACGGACTCAGTTTCTGCCCTTTAACAAAACTAGCCCTTTCTTCTTCAGGCTGATTTCAAGTTGGGGTTTAATTCCACTCTAGCCCAGATAGATTTTTGTTGTTTGAACAGAAAACAGGCTTAAGCTACTGAATTGAAAATAGAAACAAAACTCTGCTGATGTCCAAGTAACCATAGATTTCCATCACCACAGAACACAGTAAAAACAGGACAGGAGCTGATTATAAAAACCTCGAAAAAACCCCCTTATTCAACCCCTCTGCTAGTAAAATTTACTTACAGAAAGCAATGAAGCCCAGAGCAATAGCATCCAGATTTAAGCCCTGTTATCCAGCCTCACAGCAGAGAAGCTGTCTCAGGAACCCACACTGTGCCAAGCACACAGCCAGGACTTCCTGAGGTTCCTTTAGAACAGCACTGGCTGGCCCACCTGGAGAGCTGCAGACTAGCCACAGCTGCTGAGAAATCCCAGCCCACACCCTTTAGCAATGCATAGGAGAAGGTTATAGGGTAGCTGCTCTTTAAATATATATTTTCAGGTCTAATTTTTAAAAAAATACATATAAAAGCTCCTGGCTAAGCTGCTTTGAAGCAAGTGTGCAGGTGTCTCCTGTGATATAAAACTTCCTTCAAAGCTATTTTATCTCATCAGAGAAGACCCAAATATTGGATAGTCTCCTATTGTGATGACAAGGCTGGGGTGTTGTCCATACACACAAGAACAACCTCAGAGCCAATCTGCGCTCTTTTTCCCTTGCAAAAGATGCAAGTTCACTTCCAAGGAATGCCTCAACTCTTCAGCAAGATTCTGTCTTTCCATAGCTGGTAAAGCTTGGAAACAACAAACAAGCTTCAGATGGTGCTAATGGTCCATTCTGCTGACCATATTCTCAGTTAAATGCTTTCATGTGGTTTCTCTCTGTAGTGAGATAATTATTCAGCCTATGTAGTAATACAATGCTGACTTTATCTTGTGGGTTGCAAAGAGGTGCCAAAGGCACTCAACTGGTTCCAAAAGACTGGATTTGCTTGCTGTAAACATTCCTTAAAATGTCTGTAAAAGAAAAAAAATTAGGAGATTCTCCTTCTCTTTGGGCAAGCTTGGATTTCTCATGTAAAGGAAAACAGAAAGAAAAAGCTACTCACTCAGAGCACTTGATTTCTTACATCCTGGGAATCTCTTGGAAGGTGAGCAGTACTTCTGATACCTACAAAAGTGGGAAAAACCACATAAGTGAGGGAGAAAAATAAAAGAGGAAAAATAGCAGCCATCCCTTCCTCTTTATGACTGGCAATTTATTTTTTTCACCAGCACCAGGAACACCAGCAGGAATTCCAGCAATTCCCTTTTCCACTGACAAGCAGAATTTGAAAGATTTGGTCCTCCAGTCCTTTTACAGTAACATGATGAACCTTGGGAGCCTCTTGGGGGAAAGAAAAAAATCCACATTTCTTAGGCTAAGCAGACAGCAGAGAGCACTCACACTGATGTCCTAAGATCTCACCACTGTGGTTTGCACTGGAAATACCCACAAAACATCTGCTGCAGCTGCCATGTTCCATAACAAACTCTTTGGCTATTGGGAACTTCTACAAAATGCCATCCAAACTGTTCTTCTCCTCCTTAAAAGGACTCACCTGCTGTCTCCCAAAGCTAAAGTTGGCTTTCCTCATTTTTGCTTTTTTTTGTTTTCCCTAAAAAAACAGGAGAGGAAGGTTTAGCTTCAGCAGCTGCAAGAGCAGTACTCAATAGAAAAATATTTCCCTTTGGCAGTGGCTGTATACACACCTGAAAAACACTGTGCCTGCAGGTCTGCAAGAATGGCTAAAGAGATAATAAACAGCCAAGGGACTGCTCTGAGTAAAAGAAATACAAACAGCAAACCACCCTGCAAGCCCTCCAGGAAAAGAGGCAGAAGCTTATTGATTGCTTCAGCAGGACTATGAGCAGAACCTGCACTTTCAGCTCAAGCTGAAGTATTTGGGTTTGAAACTCCAGACTCCTGTTAACTGGCTTGAGAAAGATCGGCTGACAAACCCAAAAGAAATCACTTGGAGTCTTTTGCTGCTTCCCAGCAGGTTAGGTTGATTTTTTTTTTGGATCTTTTCAAAGGAAGATATGACTTGATTTCCTGAAAGAGCACACTGGCTACTGAAGGAGCTGGGAAGCCAGAAGCTATTACACAACCATAACCATATTTTAAGAGCTTAGGCTAGAAAAAGCTGCATGTTTATTCACAGATAAAAGGGAAACTGCTTCCCGCTTTGCTCCATCTAAGAGTAAGGCAAAAAAATGCAAGTTTCACCGGATTGTAAAAGAGAAATAAAACACATGGGATAGCTGCAGATTTTGTGCTATTTATACCTCCAACACTTTGGGACCCAGCAGGCCACCTTCTGCTGCTCTTCCTCCCTCTTTTGGGTCAAATTCTCCATTCTCACATGGTAGGCTTAGGATGAAGCTGTTTCTGTATTTAATGGGTTTAGTCCAGTTATATTTTACTAAAACTGCTATCTGAAATCCTGCTTTTTCAGTGCTGTGTCCAACACACAAAAGTGACCCTACAGCTTGCCAACAGAACTAAATCCAAACCTATGAATAAAACACTTTTAAAGAATAACAGAATCACCTACAGTGCAACACAGCCCTGTCCTTCCTTTGAGCTCAAACCTCCGCTTAGAATGTTAAGTAAAATAAATACATATGTGTATGGTGCTGTTGCTTCTTGGGACTGTATACCGACCCTCACAATTTTTGGTACTTCTCCTAAAGACCCAGCTTCAGGTGAAGCTTTTGCAATGATCTCCACCTCTGGAAATGTAAAGCAGAAAGAATCTTCAGGGTTGTTAAATCTAATCCCTTGCTGTTGTACTCGTACTGCACGATCCTCTTCAGAAAGTATGCAAAAAGTTTCTGCCCCTCGTGGCTATGAGAATATGATTTGAGTTTAATATAACAGCTCAGAAACAAGTTGGTAATATATGTGTGTATATATATACACACACATACATATTTCAGATCTTTCAAACTATTTCACAGTTCTGGGAGATCTGCTACTGCTTTTCAATGCTTGGAGTTAGGCAATAGTGAAATGAAGGAGTCACAAACATGTTTCATATAGAAACATCAACTTTTTTGAACAGGTAGGTAATTACTAATGAGAACTCTTGCCTGAGTTTGTTTGTCTTGAGCATCCCTGCCTAGGCAGCTCTTGAGCAGCCTCCCATGGGGACATGCTTATTCCAAGGCAGCACAAGGCAGGAGAAGTAGCTTTCCTTGCCATGAGAACACCACTTCCCTGAAATGCATCACAATGCTGGGATCAGGCAAATTCAGACCAGACTTCCCCTCTGCACAGGAGGCATTCATACAGCCATCATCATCTCACCTACGTGAGCTGTGCCACACCAACACCCGCGGAGCAACGGACGAGAGCTGTGGAGATCTGTATCTGCTGGCTCCCGTGCGGTGTCACGGTGAGTACGTGCACAGAACGTAATGGTGCTTTATGAGTTACCACACACCCTCTGGTTCACAGGAATTGCCCGTCTGTGTGTTTACGTGGCCCACACCATGCAGCGCCTAACTCCAGCTATCCCAGCCAATCTTCATTCTCTGCACACTGAGCAGGAGACTCAGCCACCAGCTGCTTCATCATTCTAGATGCTTTCCAAAAAAACACCTCATGGCAAAACAAAACAAAATAAACAAAAAAGGCTTTTAAATACTTGATAAACACCAGCACTCCACATGGTTTCTTTAGCCAAACACTACAGCACAAACCACCTGAAAATTAGTTTGCTTTATTCACCATGGAGTTTTTCACAAAAGAGAGATTGTTGAGATATCTTTAGAGAACTAAAAGGTAAATCTCGAGCTGCTGTTACGACAGGGAAGTGAAATAATGGTACTTTTTAGATGCTTGACAGAAAAGTTCCTTTGAGACTCTCTCAACCTACAGAAATTACCAATTTTGCAAAAGCATATTTTATAGAGAGAAACTGAATTGGAAGCCCTGAAAGCACTTGCTTTCCCAAGCTGTGCTTGAAATGAAGGAAAATAAACCTCACACTCCTCTCAACTTCTCTTCCTGAAAGATGTCAGCTTGGTGGTTTAAATCCTAGGGTCAGCTGAAAGCATCCCCACAGAGCATGTAGTGCCAACTTTCCACAGCTCCATCAGCTTTGGTGCTCCCCCACCACACTGCTGATCCATCAAATGGCCTGACTGCCCCAATGCCCCAAACTGGTGGTACAGGCAATAGGTCAGGAAAACCTTCCTTCACTAAGCTAATGTGCCCAGGACATCGCTTTCCTTTGCTGCTGGCTCAGCGAGGGAGGAATATAGCAAGCCCAGGACGCAGGGTGGGTCACTGGCAGCCACCCACCACGTCTCTGCTCCTCACTCCCTGGTGTTTGTATCATACTAAGCATTTATTAGCTTTTCAGTGTAGCTTACACCTATATTTCCCTAAAAACCACCATGATCAAAATTACCACCTTAGCAATCTGAATTACTTCTAACAGCAGACTAGCAATGCCTTCTATCGAATTAAATATGCACAGCTGTGTTGGAAATGGGGGGTTTGCAGCCTCTCGACTGCAGACTGTTATTACAGCATGATTAGCAGATACAAATGTTCTTGAAAGTCGTCTGTCTCCACACACTGAAAATTGCAGTTATCCCAACAGATTCCAAGCGCCCCAACAGCTCCTGGCTGCTGGTCCAGTCCTTGTTAAACATTCACCAAACCTGGCAGACCACAGCACCACGGACTAATAGGCTCATGAGCATCCTTGCCTTCAACACCTTTTCATGAAGCTATTAAAACTAACCCATCCCTGCCCCCATCCCTACAACAGACAAAATACAACTGAAGGTTTACATCAAAACCCTAAATATGCAGTGAAAAAGCCACTAAAAAAACCCAAAGTGCTCTGAGGCCTCTGTGTAAGTGCACACACACTGTGCGGACAGTGATGCTTGGAGAGACCACGGGGTATCTCCCACACCACTCCACCCCCAGTGGTCTTATCCCTGTCCCACTCTGCACTCAGCTGTCCTTCTCCAGCCTTTTGAATGAAGCTTAAAAAGAGATGGGTATTTCCACCCCACAGCAGCTGCTGTTGGCAGCCCTTAGGCTCCCCTGGAAAAGCACCGGTGCTGACCTTGAAAACACAGAGTACGAGACTCCTGCCGAAAGTCATCTTCTCCACCTCGTTAGTGTGATAACCACTGGCACAAGGTCCTTATCCATGCTGCACGATTTTCGGGATCTGCGAGCAGAAGCTGTCCCAGACAGTCAATCCAAGGCTGTACCATGCTGCAGGTCTCCAGCCTTCCTCCAGGAAAACTCCTATAAACTACAGGAATAGACCAAACCCCTCTTTGCAATGCCTTCTTGATATCACCAGTTGCTTTCGGAAATATTCAGAAGCATAAAAATGCGCAAAGAGAAAATAACAGCAAAATAAAGAGTAAATAAGATCAAAAACCAAATGAGCTGTCTTAAAAAAAAAAAAGAAAAAAAGGAAAAATTTCCTAGTTTTAGGCACATTTTCACTGTGCAGCACTGTCCCAGAAACTATTCCTACTCTCTTAAAGATTTAGAAGACTTCAAAAAACGTTCTCTACCAGGATGAAACCAATCTCATATCCCTCTAGGGAGAAGCAGGAGTGTGATACTCCAGGGAAGCGGATGGCTGAGCCAGGCAGCCTGGGCAGCCATCGGGGCCACCTTTGCCTGACTGTCACCCCCAGGGGACTGCTCCAACCCCTCAGGCACAGGCTGCTCAGGGCCAGGTTGTGCCCATCCATAGTTTTACTCGAAGTTGGTGAGAAGGAACCTTCTGGTGTGGCTGCAGGCAGCAGCTGCAGTTGGCCTTGGCGACAAGGTGAGACGGGCTGGCGACGGTCCTGGCCCGGCTTCCCTGGCACTGGACAGACAGACAGACAGTGATTCTGTCTGCACTCCTCATCTCAGTGCTCTCTTGAAGTTTGCACATGAACAACATTAACCCTACAGCCCCAGCACGGGGGATGATCACCCACTTCTTCACTGAGGTCCTACAGCCTTTCTGCACCTCACTTTCCATCGTTAAGTCTAGTTCATTTGGAACCAGGGCACTGAAACAGAATGAGAGAGAATGGGAAAGCATTGCTCAAAGCAGATTATATTTACTTTTCAACACATCCCCCAGTTGCAGATGTCAGCACAGAGAAAGGTACATTACTTTCTTTCCTATCTTCTTAACTGTTTCTAGCCTCCTTCAACAAATCAAAGTGTTTTCTTGAAGGGTGAGAAATCTCAGTCTCGTACTATTTTAAATTGGCAGCAAGGAGTTTAGAGCAAGGAAAAGAGTATTTGATCGCATAAGAAAATTCAGCCAGAGAGACAGAGTGATATCCTTTAGGGTTCTGGCTAAGAAAAAGTTCATTATTAATTTATTTGGCTTTTAGTAAAGTTAAACTATTTCACATTATTCCTCTTAAACCTTGCACTTCAGACTGTCACCCTCTGGTTAGTTACCTACTTGCCCATAGTACTAATTGTGTTGGAAAACAGTTCTCGGATCCCTTCTCTGCCAGGGCCATGATTGAGAACTGTTTTCCAACACAGTGGTTGCTGCACTTTTGTTGGACACTTTTTCTGCCCAACATATGTACAGCAATAACTTTAAACAAGGAAGCCGTAGACTGCTAACCTGCTAATTAATTTTCAACACCATGGGATGTCCCCTTATATAGTCACAGAATCATTTATCTTGGAAAGAACCTTTATGCCAAGTCAACCACTAAACCACTTCCCTAAGTGCCACATCTTTTAAATACCTCCAGGGATGGTGACTTCACTGGACAGCCTGTTTCAGTGCCCGACCAACCCTTCTGTGAAAAACTGTTTGCTAATATCCAATCTAAAACTCCCCTGGTGTAACTTGAGGCTATTTCCTCTCATCCTGTCCCTTGTTACGTGGGAGAAGACACCAACCCCACCTGGCTACAGCCTCCTTTCAGGAAGTTGTAGAGAGAGATAAGGTCTCTCCTGAGCCTCCTTTTCTCCAGGCTAAACACCCCCAGGTCTCTCAGCTGCTCCTCATCAGACTTGTGCTCCTGACCCTTCCCCACTCTGTTTCCCTTCTCTGGACATGTTCCAGCACCTCAGTGTCTTTCTTCAAGTTGAGGGGCCCAGAACTGGACACAGGATTTGAGGTGTGGCCTCATCAATGTACAGAGAGACAATCACTGCCCTGGTCCTGCTGGCCACACTGTTTCTGACACAGGCCAGGTGCCATTGGCCTTTTTGGCCACCTGGGCACACGCTGGCTCATGTTCAGCCACTGTTGACCAGCACCCCCAGGTTCTTTTCCTCTGGGCAACCTTCAAGCCACTCTTCCCCATGCCTGTAGTGTTGCAGTCCCTGTGTTTAGATCCATCCAGGTGTCATAAAAGTTTGATGGAGAGACATGGTCTAAGCTGTACACAGGGGACAGAGCCAAAAATCACACACTCCTTCCACTATTCACCAAATACCCAAGCTCATAACAACAGCAGTGTCAAGAATAGGAAAAACCAAAGAAAGAACCGAAGTGAACACAATAGAAAAACATGCTACCCCACATCAGTCCCCATGATCTAAATGGATGTGCCAGTTTGAGAAGGACAGGGGTCATCATTCAAAGTTGCCTGCAAGAGCAGGCAGGTGGGGAAAGTGTTGTGAGCAGCAACTCATCAGAACAACTTCACATATGGATGATGGTAGACTGCAGCCAGAAACATCACCAGCTATTTTCACTGCTTAGGTCCACTGTCAGAGTGACTCAATTCAAGGCCTCCCAGTATGACTGTTAAGTTTGGCCTGGTCTCTCCAGTTTCAGCCTGATTTCCTCACCACATGACAGAGCCCAGCAGCAATCACTCTTTTCCCTTGCTCTTTATTCATTCTCTCTTTTGTTTCCCTCAACCCTCAAGCTGGAAAGAAAAAAAAAACAATAAAAGGGAAAAAAACAAGACTGATCAAGACCAGACAGTGACTACATTTTGCTGCCATAACACTAAATACAAGAGGAAGGGGTTTCCCTTTTCTGGCTGTTTAGACCATTTCTACTTTTGGCTGTAAACATTGATGTGTTTGCAAATTCCTGCCAAACACAGCAGCCATAGGTGCAAAAGTGGTGCAAGAAACGAAATGAGAACAGGATATAAACATAAAGCAAAATATCACTTTACTCCTCTCAAATACTTGTGTTTGTGCTTCATTTGCTCATGAAGACCAGCACTGTTAGGTGTTATTTTCAGCTGTTTTCAGTAAGAGCGTCCATGTCGCTACACCTGGAAAGTTCAGTGAGATGTACCTGGCTCAGCAGCCCCATACATTTGTGCCAGGTGACCAACTTTCAGCTACAAGTAATCACAGAGCCACAAACAGACTGTAGGAAAGGCTGCTCAGAATCCCTTATATGTTGCTGTATGTTCCTGCTTGGTCCCGAGCTTCCGCTGCTCTCCCCAGTGCAAACTCCTGGAGCTCCTGTTTGATGGGAACAGCTCCTGGGGCATGTTCCTGCCCACTGCACTTCTCCCAGCTGCACAGCTCCAGCCCTGTCTCTTCAGTTTCCCCATGCTCCAGTAAACGCAGCCAAAAGGGGAAAGTCTGCATACACTGAGACCTTAAAAAAAGCGACCGACCTCAAGGACTGGGAAGGGTTGTGGAAATACCCACAAAGCAGTGGCTTTTGTGGCCTTTTCTCCCCATCCTGGGGATAGACAACACAGCCTGGGCAATGTGTCTGCTTATTCTGTTAAGAATCAGTAACTTTGGGCCCATCCTTCCCCTCCAGCTAGACTTCAATTTTTAAGGCCAAGAATACAAAGGGATGGAATGAAACTCTCCTACAGCCTGTCAGTCTTGCTGTCCCACAAATTTATCTCATCAATTTATCACTTTCACTGCACTGATGTCTGTATTGAACAGTGATTTGTTATGCGTCGAGGTACACGACCCTGAACGGCCTGGGATGTTTCTGGAAACCAAAGTAACAGAGGTTCACTGAATGTGTGATTCCTCCAGATCTAAGTGCTGTATTGGAATAAAATTAAGCTTTGGATCTGCCTTAGTTTCAGAAGTGGACCCATGGGAATTTCAAGAGGTTTAACAAGACCAGGTGCAAGGTGCTGCATCTGGGTCAGGGCAACCCCTGGTATCAATCCAGGCTGGGGGATGAATTAGATCGAGAGCAGCCCTGCTGAGAAGGACCTGGGGGTGCTGCTGGATGAGAGGCTGGACATGTCCAGCAATGTGTGTTTGCAGCCCAGAAAGACAAACATCCTGGGTTGCATCTAAAGCCCCGTAGGCAGCAGGTTGAGAGGAGTGATTCTGCCTTTCTACTCTGCTCTGGTGAGGCTCTATCTGCAGTGCTGTGTCCAGCTCTGCGGTCCTCAACACAGGAAGAACATCAACCTGTTGGAGAAAGTGAAGAAGATGTCACAAAGAAGATTAGAGGATGTCACAAAGATGATTAGAAGGATAGAGCACCTCCCCTATGAGGAAAGGATGAGAGAACTGGGATTGTTCAGCCTGCAGAAGAGAAGGCTTCAGGGTGACCTAATTGCAGCCTTCCAATACCTGAACAGAACTTAAAGGAAAGATGGGTCAAGAATATTTACAAGGGCATGCAGTGCCAGGACAAGGGAGAATGGGTTCAAATTGAAGGAGAATAGGTTTAGATCAGATATTTTGAAAAAATTCTTTACTGTGAGGGTGGTGAAACACTGTCACAGGTTGCGCTGAGAAGCTGTGGATACTCCATCCTGGGAAGTGTTTAAGGTCAGGCTGGATAGTGCTCTGATCAGTCTGGTCTGGTGGGAGGTGCCCCTGCCCTTGGCAGGGGAGTTGGAACGAGATGAGCTTTAAGGTCTCTTCCAACCCAAACCATTCTGTGATTCTATGATTCTACTGGAATACATGTGGAGCACCAGATACTTTTTATGGCTTTCTACTTGATTCGGGATCGAGGACATAATTACATTTCTGAGAGAGAACCCTGCTACTACTCGGATACACCTTTGCCACTCACTCCAGCAGAAGCAGGTTTGAACCAAGGAGATAAAGTGCAATTCACATCCTGCTGTGAAGACTGTTCAGGAGAAATGCAATTTCACCTTTTAAAAATCAGACAAAATCAGATTTCATACAAAATTTATCTATCCTTCCACATAACCAGCAACATGATATTAAATTTCTTCTGCCTCATGATATATTTAATGAGGGGGAGAAAACCAGACAAGTGCACACCCCTTTCTCCAGTATTCCTTGTTATTCTTCCAGAACAATTCTTCAAAGCTGCTGAGATCACTGTATGTTACCTCCTTTTTGAAGGATCAGATACATTGCATCAAAAAGCATGCAGGAAAAGTTCTAGGGCATGAAACCAATTTTTGCACACTTTTATCTGGGTCAGCTTTTCTATTGATTCTGCAAATACTGTATCATTTTTTTTAAAGTTAAGGGTTTTTTTAGTTTAAAAAGAAGAAAAAGAGAACATCAGAACTTAAGTCAAACATCCATCTGAGCCAAGGACTGGTTTTGTTGGGTGACTCCAAATCAAAAAGGTAGATTTTTTAAATAATAAAATCCATCTAACAATGAAAGGACATCTGGACTGATTTCTAAATTCAGTAAATGCCCTCTTCCCATACTGCTTCTATTTTCATTAATACCATTAATACCATCTTTGCTGTTAGGTGTATAAAACTTAACAACAGCTGACAACAAGAAAGAAAGCGAACCTGAAACAAACACATTAAAACCACTCAGACACATGTTTTAGCATTAATTCATCCCTTCCTTTCTCTGCTCCTCAGCCAAGTTTTCCTCCATGGTTATGAACTACTTGGCACAAACTCCAGCTTTGCTTTATGTTGTTTCATCAACCCTATGTGTCTTGAGGTGCTCTGAGATGGAAATAGTAAGTAAGAACTGGCCTTAGGTGACATCCTGTATTAGAAGGAGATGACTTGTTGCAGATATCCTGAAGATCTTGTATCAACTTCATCTGTACACACACATGGTAAATGGAGAAAAGACTCTTCTCAGAGGATTCCTACAACAGGTGACAGTTTGTAGTATGGACAACTTAGAAAATTTGCTTACAACTTCAGATGACAGCAGAAAAAAATAAAGTAGTTGGGAATACCAATTAGGTTGTTGAAAATAAAGAGCTAACGAACTGTCCCTCAAGTGCTTTTCCAGAATGGAATGCTTTTACTTCTGAGAGATGCTTTTTTGCCTATTTTGGTGGTGGTGAGATACTGGGAACACCACCACATTGTCCAAGAGCCTGATTACCAAATGTGCTTCTGCTGGAAGCTGGGCGCCTGCTTTGACAAGACCTTGCTTCACGTGCACTTCCAAGTCAGAGCTCAAGAGCGGTCTGGCTAAGATAAGCATTTATTCCCTGGCTCTGGGACACTTGTCTGGCATGCTCAAGATCCAGAGGATTGTCTGGACAGATCCATCAGCCTTTTGATACTCACTTTTCCCAGTCTGGAGAGCTGGGATGGAAAGATGAGTAATCATTTCCACCACACCCGTTGTGTGACACAAACAAAACCCCCAGCCTAACTGATTTCTGATATGCAAATGATTAAACTCCAACACTTTCTTGCCATGATTTTACCCATTTAAGCCTTGTCCTCATTAGGGACACACCTTGCCAGTCCTGCACTAGGCTGCTGGATGCTGCCTCCAGCATTGCACATCTATAAACAAAGAGCTGCAGACAAGTGAGTTGCCCTCTCTGCGGCAGGGCTGGAGGTCCCTTTGCCCAAGGATGGCACTCCTTCCAGAACTCCACCCTGCTCTACTCCATCCACGGCCCAACTGCAGTTATTAATATACTTCTAATTGCAGGAATTATTGCTCTGTTACACTCTGTCTTCTCTCTTCCCCCATGCATTAACTGGTTGCTCGGAGCTTTGCAACCTTTCAAAGAAAATGCTTTGAAAAATAAGACTGAGGAGGCCCACGTTAAATTGGGAAATGAGCACGCCTTGCTGGCTACCCCGAGAAACTAGGACAGGCTTCTCTCGCCCAAATCTCCAGGTATCTCTGAGGCACTAAGAGTCGGCACAATTCTTAAAATACGCACAGGCTGATTAAAGGCTGGCTTACAGCACTCACTAGACTTGCAGCACTAGTGCAGACTTTTAAAATCAAACAGACATGATGATTTATGAAAGAAACCTCCAAATGCAGGGCTGCTTGCTGGACCCCTTTCCTTGCTCTCCCACCTCGCAACACGCCAAAAGCTCCCCTTGGGAAAGCCTGAGGTACCAAACTGGGCACAAACAGAGGTACCCACACCTTGGATGTCAGTCCAAATTGAAACCTGAAGCTGTTTCAGTGTTAAAGTTGGGTTGTAATCCACACTTTTCCAGGGCTCCTGCCCACTAGTCACCATCCTACTTTGTCCCTTGCTGGGAGATGCGGCATAGATGTCTGAGGGAAAAGTGGAGGGCTGAGCCAGGACAGCTGGCCAATGGATCTCCAAAATGTCAGAGGAGACAACTGCAGAGCAGACTTTAAAACAAACATCCCTTCCCAACAGGACACCTCCC
Organism: Callaeas wilsoni; assembly: GCA_013398955.1. Lineage (NCBI taxonomy): Eukaryota > Metazoa > Chordata > Aves > Passeriformes > Callaeidae > Callaeas > Callaeas wilsoni. The sequence continues at coordinate 19,580 of VWPU01014422.1, read as the reverse complement.
CTGGGGGAAAGGTTTTCCCATGTGCCACATCCCAGGCCCTGTCACTCATGTGCATGCCTCACATGAGAAAAGCTTCCTTAGTGGAGAGGAGCCGAGTGCTGCCGGGGCCCTGTGCTCGGCTCAGTGACAGATAAAGTGACAGAGAAAAGCCAGACTGAGCACCCAGCAGGCACCTTCCCCTCCTCTCTCTCACAACAGGGGCAACAAGGGCTGCTTCCCTTCCACTGCCTTCCCCACCTTCCTCTCAATTATCAGAGCACCCCCATGCCAAATGAATTTAATATGGTGTTTTCATTCTCTTATTATGGATGAGGCAAAGCAAGACTAATAGCTTGGATTTACTTATGTCAGTTTAAATTAAGGCAAGGTTGCAAATCTGGCTTTGTCCCACCCATTACTCAACTGAGACCACCACACCCCAGCAGTGCAAAGTGCTGCCTGGTTACAACCTCCAGCAGACCCCAGCTGTGGCAGATGGTGCCCTGGCAGGGTATCACCCTGGCCATCACTGTTGGCTGCCTTTTCTGTGCCAGGCTCAGGGCTGTGGTGCTCCAATGCCAGTGGGAGGAGGGTGGGCTCCAGCTTCCCTTCACACCATCATCCTGCACTGACACTCACCCCATAACCTCAAGTGTGCACTCCAGCCTACTAACATCTCCTAATTTAAATACTTAGGCCACTTTGCCACAAATGTAGATGCTTTTGTTCCTCTGCTCTTTCACGTGGTTTTAGCCACCTGTCCCACAGGTCATAATACAGGGGACAGTTTAGCATCTTGAACAGAGCTATCAGACAAACAGGTTAATGGATGAATGTTAATGTACAAATATGCTGAACTTAACAGGAAATATAGCCAGAGGTCACCAGAGAATGGTACTGGTAATGCTCAAATTTATACAGAATCATAAAATAGTTTGGGTTGAAAAGGACCTTTAATTATGTATTAATTACAATTAAAATGGACCTTAGTCCAATCCTCTGCATATACACAACCTCTCAGTGAAGGAAACACTGGCTCTAAAGAATCTCCTAGAAAGCAAATTAAGTAAACACCTTTAAACAAAGCTCAGCAACCCTCCAAATCCAGGTAGGGTAGTTACAGCTCTCTTTAGCCTGTCCTTCATGGATTTTCAAAGCAGTCTGTGGAATCAGTCATAACTTTCCCATTCGTCCTTTGCAACATTATGACAACTTCTGAATAACTGGGAAGCAGCACAGCAGCATCAACTGGAATATCCTCCACTGTCCAAAGGCAAACTGCACAGTTTGGATTTAATTTGTATTTATATGGCTGTGTTTTCCAGATGAAATGCATGGTCTAAGCAAAAAACACATCCAGAGTCTTCACTGCCTTCATCCAAACTCAGCCGTATGCTCTCACACGTACCCACTGAAACAACCAGGGGCCCACTCGTGCCCCAAAATCTCTTTGCGCACTCTGCCCTTCAGGGAGCTCTGCAATGCTCTGTTGAAAGACAAACAGTGCTCAAAAATTTTATTCTTCATGAAGACTGTATTTAAAAAGATTTTCTACTGTCCTTAGTGGAGTTTCACATTTTGGATGTGTGACAAAGCAGACATCGTGTGCAAGGAACTATAAACTCTGACTGCACAAAACTACCCTAAAGCTAGAACTTCAGGACTAGATACAGACCAAATTTGACCCCTTGAATCAAATTGCTCAGATCTTCACTGCTGCTAAAATAAAGGCAGAATTCTGTCCTGAAAGCTTCCTGTCGGTCCTCAGTTTGCAGTAGAGTTTGACTAGAGACCTGTCAAGTTTCTAGTCCGCACCTCAAATAGCCCTGTCAAGTCATACAATCAAGAAGAAGCAGCCAAGGCAGGGTTTTATTGTCAGGGAATGTAAACAAATAACAGGCAGTGCTATTCATCTACCTCAGGTTGGTGCATGTAATTTTAATTAAAGCATTTATGTAAATACAGATGCAAATTAGGTTCAGTAGAGCATCTGGCAAATTACTATCAAAGACCTGAGGCTACTGGCAAATTATCAGCATGAGCTCTCATGATGTGAAGGTACGAAATCCAGTCTTGGTCCAGACACTGTGTATTTTATTTGGCTTAAATTGGCAGTAAAACACCATACTGATACATACAAAAGAACTTAAATAGTCTTCCATTTGAAAAAAGAGCACTGAGGAGGTAAACCAACATCCTTAAAATTCAGCCTTTAGACATCTTGTGTCTAGCAAGAAAAAAACCCCTTTTTGCATTTCTGCAACACCTATCAGAGAAACTCAAAGCATCTCTGAAATGTTAATTAATCCATACTCTCCCCAAGGGATATCTATTTTAAAGATGGTTATATGGAGCCTGCATTCATCTCTCGTTTGCCAAAGGCTCGCAGGGGAAAAGCCACAGAGATCAAATCTGGACCTTGGCCCTGCTCCTCCACGTTCTCATCACAAGACTTCCCTCCACAAAAATCACAAGAACGAACTCACACCAAAGAGGTGTGAACCTCTTTAGCCTAGATATCACTGCCTCAAAGTAGCGTTAACTTCAAAACCTTGTTAAACTTGCAAAGACGATTACAGGACAAGAAAAATAAAGGAAAACAAATCACAAGAGAAAAAAAAAACACACCCAACATTTGAAAACTGAAGGAATCTTCAGATCACGCTGAATCTTATCTTTCGAAAATGGAAAGGTATGAGCAAGGTAATCTTCAAAGCAGTATCAGCATCACCTTCTGCTATTTCTTCCCTCCAGGTTCAACTCCATCTTTAGGGCCTTGCAAGGGGAGAGCAATTCTCCTTCATTCAGAACCACCCAGTAAGACCAATGCTTGGAAAGAGGCAATAGCTACTAAGATTTTAAAGCAGACTTAACTTGATCAACATCAATGATGCTTAAGTACATGCTTAACATTTTCCCTGCAATACCCTTGCACATTTTCCGGGGTATGAAATTCCCATTGGTACTGACAGAAGTGAAATCACATTTGCAATTTATTCGGAACAGATGTATTAAGTTCCTTGGAAACAATTGTTATTACTGGTGATGAAGGAAAGGAGAAAGAAACACAGGTTTGGAGTTACACAGGTACATTCACAGCATGACAAAATGTGACACAGACATGTCATATCACTACTATAACAACAGTGTTTGGAAGACGTGTAACCAGCATTTTGTAAGCATATGGTCATATACTGGCCCCCTCCTACGCTCAAAATGAAAAACAAAACAGAAGGACAGGAGCTAAAGGCATGAAGCCACAGACTGGCCAGTTTGCATTCCTTTGCCCTGATATCAGTTCTAATGTCCGCACAGTCATTCAAATGCTTTGCTTATTGATGTGTCAATTTGTCTTTAGCATCTTGCTTCCAAAAAACCCAGAAAAACTCCAATAAACATATAGAAATAGCAAGTGTTGGTTTTGAACATTGGGACACCAGTGTGAATTCCTACAGTAAGTGTGATTTCGTGGCTGCAGGGAGTGTGTGGAAAAGAGTAACAAGAAATGGTGATGTAATTAGGGAAATGATACTGAGGTTGCACCTCCTATTATCTGTTGGAACAGGCTAAATGCAACAGCTTTATGCTCTTGGAAATTGGACATCCATGCTTTCCATGGCTATTAAGAGAACTGGCACATTTTTACATATACATATATATATAGATATACGTGTGTATATATATGTATGTATAGATGTATATGAAACTTGTTGGAGAGCAGTTAACACTTCAAGCTCTGCTTCTTCATAGCATGTCTGCATCTTAACTGGAGTACCTGCTGCAGCAAAATCGTTTTCTGGGTCCCCTCTGCAGGAAGAAAAAGTGCCAAGTTTCACTGGAGGTGGGGACGGGTCAAGACTGTTACAAAGGATGAGACACGTCCCATACTTATTTTGGGAGAAAACCAAGCCAAAATCACAGCCTTACCACGTATTTGTTTCAAGTCAGAGCCCACATTCCTAAAAGAGGCCAAGCTGGCCATCTTGACGATTTCTTGTTGATAATCACATCTCAGCAGACTTTTATCTTATCTGATGACTTAATCAGGCAATTTCAACAGATCGAATGATTGCACTAGTTTTGCCAAACGCAGTAAGTGACTTGCAACATACAAGCCAACACATAAATAAGAGACTTGCAGGTCTGATATTGGCCTCAGCTGGCACATCCTTACGGAATCTCTTGGAAATCAGTGGTCCTACTGACAAGCTGAGCCACTCAGGCAGCAACTTATTACCCAGAGACATGGGTGCACCAGAGGAAAAGGAGAGGGCAGGAGGGTATGGTTCCAGCCAGGCTATGGGAGAGGTTTTAATTCCTTGCCTGACTTTCTGTAAACCATTTTTATTCCTCAGAGCTTCTTCTCGTAATTCTTGTAACAAAACTTTTCTGTATCACAAGTACTGGTATGGTAAATACCCAAGAGGATACAAGGTGCTTGTATTTTAAGAAATATGAGATCAAATAAGCACCAATAAACCACTCTCCCCTCTGCTTCTCCAGTGAGGCTGGGGATAACCCTGAAGTGTTCTTCCTGAAAGAAATGTGTAATGCTAAAATGCCAGGGAGGAAGAGGAGAGCAGTAGTTCATCAAAGGACCTGAACTAGCAGTCTAACAACATATTCTCTTAAAGGGAGCCAAGGATTAAAAGTTGGTGCAGAAAGATACAGTAGGTAGTAAAAATACAACAGTATCCATCTTTCAAGACTCAAGGGGTCTTGAAATAGGGTGCTAGGAAGAGGGAAGGGAGTTGCTCTGCCCAAGAGGTAAAGTTGTGCCTTGTTTCCTGTGTCTGCGTATTTTTCCACCTTTTATTTTCGGATCTCGCAACATTATCCAGCACTAGATGGCCCACAGCTAGAATAACAGCCACTGTGCCCTGCTCTGGAGCGCAGCAGGAACACTGGAACCACCCTGGAAAGAATGAGGGTAAGAGAGAACATGGAACATTAAGAAGCATCTCTCACCTCTGTTTTACTTAGGAGGATCTGAAAACACACCTTTAAAAATTTCCAGGAGCTAATTTCTCAGAAGTTCTCCAGCAGCAGAGGAGCACCTGTGTAGCCTCATCCAAAGGCCGCACAAGGGCCAGGCTGCTGCGGCACAGCCCGGGGGCACAGGAGCCCAGCGCGAGTCCCTCGCAGGCTGCACAAAGCGCGGCTGCCCCAGCACAGGCGCTGCGCCGGGGCTGTGCCAGCACCCGCCTCCCTCGGGAATCGCACCTCTCCTCGCGTTTGGCCAGGACAGCGCTGCCAGCAGGAGTCTGTAGTGTAGGCACGGCTTATCCCCGAGCTATTTTCAGCAGAAGGCGGGATGCGAGCTAACCTCCCAGCACTCACTACAGCCTGTGTCGTAACACAAAACCCAGCCTTTGTGCCGTGCCACACAGAGCTGCTCAGTCCACCGGAGGCGTGGACCATCGGATGCTGTTAATAAGAGCCAAGATGCTGATGCCATGAAATAAATGGTTTTATAAACCCCCTAACAGACAGTTTTTATTGATACATGAACTCTAGATGAGTTTTGGGCCCCATCACAACAGGTTATTGCAGAAGGACCCACCTATACAAGCAGGGCAGTCAAAAGGCCAATCTGCAGTCCTGAAGCCAAGGCAAGCACAATACATAAACAGCATCAGTGGAAAAAATGAGGAACTAACACATCTCAAAGGAGATTAAACTCTACTGAAAAGGCCAGGTTTAGCTGGTGTCCCAGGACAGCCTTACCCCAAACTCAGCCAGGAGCCATTTTATTTGGCTGGATGACCTGTTCCCCCATTCTGCCCACAAACTGGTTTTGTCCTTTCATCTCATTTTAAGCCTGGATAACATTTTCCTGTGTCACAATTTCCTACAACCCAAAGTGGCTGCTGGCTGGAGTACCGACCAATCTAAACACACATGAAAACTTAAACTAACACTTCCAACCCTGTTTATCACCCTGGGGACACAGGCAAACACAGATACAGCTAACCAACAGCTGTTTTCTGCCAAAAATGCTGGACACCCACAACACAATGAACTCCCAGTACCTCATGGATCACTTAAATGCCAAATCACTTCAAAGGCTAGACTTTAGAAACCACTTTTCATAAATCTGAACAATCATTTTTATCTCGACACGACAACACTGCCAGAAAAGGAAAATGCATAATAACTTGTAGCATCTTCTAAAGCACAGTCCAGTTCTCAGTCCGAAAGGGCTGAAATCAGGAATTTGCCCAAGACTGCAAACTTGCTTTCTCCTCGGAAACATAGCTCACAGCTGAGCAGCAGGCAGAAGACACATCTGGAATTTCTCGGCTGCCAGACACTGTTTTAGTTCATGTTATAACACCAAGAACTGAAAGTTGTTGTTTCTACACAGAACCCCTCCTTCTTCCAGTTTTTTATAGGATACAGTAAGTTTCTACTTATTGGAAGTGTTAATGATCACCATGTTTTCTCACATAATTGATGTCTTGTAATCAATGCCTTTGGCAGTGGTAATACATGGCCTCCAACATTCTGAATTACACTGATCTTCCCTCTGCTCAGGAAAAGAGATTTTAGATCATCTCTCACCTGCGATTCAGTCTCAAACTCTTGAGTTGGAGGAATGGTGTCTGTTTTGGACGGCAGACTCCTCCTAACTGCTAAGGAAAAGGTGAGGAAAGGGCTCCCAAAACCTAAGTGGAGCTTTGTGCCCTTGCTGAGAGGCGTATCTTTGTCGAGAAAGGGAGCAGCTCTACAAAAGGAGAGGTAATGGCACCCACTGGTAACTAAAAAACAGCAATGATCTGCTCTGCAGCCTCCACTGCAGCTGTCTCTAGAAGAGCTGCATCAGCCAACAGACAAAGACCCAATTCTTGCATCTACCCATTTTTCAGCTTTTGGAGGAATTGCCTCAATAAAGTCAAAAAGTAGCTTAAGATCTGGATGTTATTATTGTAGCAGAATCCCAGAAGTCTTCCCCAGAGACATTTCTGCTAGTTTTGAGGGCAAAACCAGATGGCATTCAGTGCACTGCTGGAATACTCCTGGAGATCAGTGTGACAAGGGAGTACCATCAGCCCCTACTGAAATCATATAGGGCACAGCATGACCACTAAGTTGTGTCTACCACATTCACCTTGACACAGCTGTGTGAAATAAACATTAACTCATAAACATTGTTTCAGTGAAGGGCCTTGCATTTTTACCCTGGGTCTCCCCTAACTTTGTTCCAGCAATTAAAAGGAATGGCTCCAAGAGAGAAACCAGGCATTCCTTGCAATTTGATATAATGTGGGATGAAATATTCACACGCTGTAAGAAATAATGAGAAAGTTGTACCAGCGAACACTTCTGATAAGGATTTATTTTGCTACATGGCCCCACTTCAGAACTACCTGTAATCCCAGAAGCTCAAAGAGTATTAAAGGCTGGTCATTCCTGATACACCCTTTATCTTCCAGACACAGAGGACCTTTTTTACTCTGAAGGCCAGCTGCATATGGAAAAGATGTTAAATACTGTACAGACTGGTCCTCATTCCTGGAGTCATACCTGTTCTCTTTAAAGCGTATCTCTCTCCTTTACCAAAAAATGCCTCCCAAGTGTATTTACACCAGTGTTCACGCTGCAGACAGCTGTGGGAAAGAAATAGAGATTTTAAACTGTCTGGTGCACCACCAGCTGAGCTGCAGTTGGGATTCAGTGGACAGACTCTTTACTGCTGGTACACTTAAGCGATGAGATGAACAGAGTTTTATCTCCAAAATCTGGATGGAGGGGTAATATAGCTTCCCTGCTGTTTCCTGGTACCAGAGAGAACTAAAACAACTGGCTCCTTCCCAGGGAAAGCACTACTCACTGCTCCTCTCTGCAATCATGTAGGAGCTCTGTTTGGAATGGGACAGGAATGACTTGGACCATGGGCTTCAGATGAGGCTTAGCAAGTGTCCCTCTCTTTCACACTAACCAGACTTCAATCAAAAGTATCATTACAGTTTTGGGCAAAACGTTTCCATCCTCTGCTGGCTTTCTATTAGTCAGCTCCAGGCAAATTGTTCAACTTTTGTGCCTCAGTTTTCCCACCACTTAAACGAGTAATAAAGCCTCCCCTGGAGGTATGAATTACACCGTGGTGCTTGTATACGAGGACGCAAAGGAAAGCACTATAGGAACCAGAGATCATCAATAAAGCATCGAAAACTCTGCCACCAATGCTTCAGCAAACCACCAGCCCACTCGACCCCTAGAGCCGGATGTGCAGCACTAGCTCAGAAAGCCAAAAAACAGCAAGAAGTTACCAGGTTCTTCATATGCATGAGCTCTTTAATAAAGCTCAACAAAACTTGGAGGCATGTTCTCTGCTGTTGCTCTTGCCCTTTTGCACAGCGAGCAAGTCATAAATATTTCAGGGGAAGAGTCCAGAAGATTTGCAAGACTGGTCCTAGCCTTTTACAGCATTAATGAGCAGGCCATTAATAGTTAATGAAGCAGCTGCTGGTGATCTCAGAGGTAAAGGCAAGATGAGAATAGTAGTGTTTGCCCATTCACTACAATGTTATAATGTGAAGGAATGGCTTGATCCTTCTATCAAATTCTCCCCATCACAGCAAGACCCAGAAGCTGATCACAGGACTTCCAGCAGAACCATACACAACCCCCTGCCCCACTGCTGTCACTCAGCAGGGATGGAGGCTGCTGGAAGTGATCTGAACCAACCGTCCTGATGCTCTGGGCACATCTGTGGGACTGCAAAGGCCTCAGCGCTGTGTCTTAAATACAAGAGCAATGTTCCAAACAATCAGGTAGGACCATGCAATGCTTACGTGGAGTCTGTGTGCACCCTATAGCCCTATGCATGTAAAAATGCCAATAAAGAGAGTGGGGGCTGAGGCCTTTTAAAGGTCTCAACTGTTTGTTCAAAGCTGCACTTTGAAAGCCAAATTCACAATATGATTAGGCAGCCAACTTCAAAGAACAGTTTCAGATGCAGTGAGGACTTCGGTGAACAGGATTTTTAGCTGTACTTACTCTTTCGTACATCTGAACTGACATCCCTTGGCTGTACGTCTGCAGACAGGAAAGCATGTCACCTTTCGGCAACTCTACCTGCCAGGAGCTTTACCGAGGAAGTGCACCACTGACCAGGCTGCTGGGTGCAACTGCAGCCCTGCAGCACATGCAGGGGCAAAACAAAAGGGGATGGCAAGAAGAATTGGGTAAAAATTTGGACACTGCCAATCTCATTTTCCTTCATTTTTTCCATGCCAGAATCACTGATTTTTAAAGGATTTGTGAGGTTTGTTTCCATCTTCCACCACAATCATGTGCATGTGCGTCTATCCATCCCAGCACAGTAACTTCTTACTGGTCTAATGAAAACACACAGGGTGTGGAGAGATTCCCAACACTTGTGCTCTGGAGAGTGGTTAGCATGACCCAGTGCATGCAGGAATTCAACACGACAAATCAAACACACTAAAAGCGGTTTGTGTTGGTCCTGCTGGCCCCAGGAATAATCAGTCTCCTGGATTTCAGCTCACATCACATCTGGCTTGTCACAGATCAAGCCTTTTCTGTGGTTTTCTAGTAGGAGTCTGCACAAAAAGCAAGGATTGGTAGCAGAGAGGCTCCCTAAAAACCCCCAGGTGGATAGGGACAGCACAGACCCACCTTATTCTACAGCAAACTGAATGGCGTTTGGATGCAATCTGAGTATCTCCCTTTTATGTAAGTGTCCTTAGCACAGAGTGCAAAAGTTCATCTGTTCCAGCCGTTCAGGACTGGCAGTCAAGAGCCTTGCATTCAAAGGGAAGAGAAAAAGGAAAAGTTTAATCTCAAAGTTACAGTCTTAATTCCACCCTCCAAACCACAGATGTTTTAGTAGTGCAGGAGTCAAAGGCAACTGCAGCACTGGGCCCTTTGTTAAATAATTAACTATGATTTGTCTAATCTATCTGCAGGTTCTCACTGAAGAGACAAAGAATTTCCCCATCAACACCCCACTCTCACCTAAGCAATGAGCTTCCTACAGCACCTCCTGGGATAATCCTCTCGTTTTTAACAAAACTGGTCCTTGACTCTTCTCGCCTTCAAATATGATTCTGCCTGCTGCTTTCAATGCAGATCAAAGGTGACCTTAGTAGAGCCTTACTGCACCAAGACATAAAATAAATTTATTAAGTTAAATTTCAAGTAATTATGTTATTCTGTAATTTTATTAAAAACTATCATTTGCCAAACATGCTCTGGAAAAAAAATTACTACTCAGACCTAATAATAAACTACATAATTAGCAATGAAAGTATAGAGCCTCAGTTTAAAATCCATGGCATGTAACGCTCCTTCATGCTTTGAGTGGGGAGTGTCTTAAAGTTGTTATAAACATTGATTTAAAGACTTTAATACCTTGAACTAACTTAAATCACATTAAGGATGAAACGTCACATAGGAAGAACCCTGCCAAATCCAGATGTGCACTGGGCTGTTCCTCACTCTCATACCATCTATTTTACATAATTTAAGAACAGATATTTTAAAACAGGAGACAAGTAAAAAAAAACTTTAATGACCAAAAAAACCTACCCAACCTCAAATGTTTCTTAATCAACTTCCTATTAGCTGCCTGTTTCATTTAAAAAAGAAGAAAAAAAAAGCTGACATTTTACCTTCTCCTCTAGCTATGCTACAAAACTTTCAATGCTAAGTGTGTGTTACATTTTCTGTTTCCAATCCTTTGAGAACTTATTTCTTACTGATATTACGAGACAGCAAAGGGACATGGGCCATTCATGCATTAGCCAAAAATTTAGCAAACTGCAACCCCACACAAGCCAAGTGGCCACAGGAGAAGTTGAAGAGTGCTCCAAAATGAGTATCTGTAGGCTGCAAAGACCAATAATAAAGGGTTGCAAACCACAGTCCTCTCCCGCTGCTGCGCAGACCAGCAAACACGAATTTGAGCAGAAGGGTCTCTCAGACAATCTGTGCCAGAAGCTCAGCATGGGAACTCTTCTGGAAGATGATACAGCAGGGCCTAGGTACACAAACCAAGCAGTGACCTTGCAACACACAGGAGCAGCCTCCACTCTAAGACCCAGTAAAAGGATCAGGACAAGAGAGAAGGAACAAATAAAACCTCTATCTACACAGGGATGAACTAAATATAGGCAGATTTAAAAATAAAATCAAATAACTAAAGCATGTTAGATGAAAACATGAACCAGTGTAAGTAGTCCTACTGCTTGTGCCAGTGAAAGGCAAATAGGAAAGGATGCCTTGAGTGCAAGGCAGATAACTGAAAAATACGATCACATTCCAACCTTGGCTGCAGAAATCAATACAGAGAGGAAACTCAGGTATGAATTCAGGTTTCCTGTGCAAATACACCATTCAAAATGCATCAAACTACATCTCACACCACTCCACACAACGCATCTAAAAGCTACAAGTGTGGCAGAGCCCAGGTGGTAATTCCTATCCCTCTTGCTGTCTGCTACCATCTGTAAGAAAAGCAGCCTGTGAACAGCCACAAATCCTTTGCCATAGTACTGCATACCATTTACATCACCACCAATTTGGGAATGCAGCTTCTGTTAAATACCCAGTATCTCCTTGCAAAGTACCTCACACGAGTTTCCCCGAAGTGCTCACTATTCAATAGCACATTTCAAAGCAGATCCCTCACTCCATCAAGCACCACAACAGTGCTTTCCCCGGAGCCCTCCAAAAAACTGTCAGGGTGGGAACAAACTGGTAGGGGGAAGAGGTGAAGGAAGAGGGTACCACAAAGAAATTAAAAATGCAAGCCATGTGCTCAACAATGATCTTCCTCCTAAACTGGGCACAGGGTGCAGAGAGATTTGTGTACTTTTTTTTTTAAATTTTGAAGAACCCTATATTTAAGTCCCCCAGAACTTTTGTGGGAGAGTTGCAGAGGGCTCAGCATGAAATTGGAGCGAGCTGTCAAGGGGTGTCTGGTGCCTGCTCACCCCTTGTACCCTAGGGTGGTAGAACCTGAGGTTGAAAGCACTCACCCTTGAGCACTTTGTGGTGAGAACAGCACCATTCACTGCTCACCAAGAAGCAAGAACAGAGCAAGCAAAAAGGAGTTTAGATTTCAGGAGATTAACTTTAAATCCACCAACTCAGTGCTCTGATTTGCTGCTGGAGAAGAGATGGGGCTGGAGCTAAGATCATTCCTATGCACAAGCTCTTTCCAGCATAAATAATACACTGTGACACTCCTCTCCTGACTTGGACACATACAGAGTGTTCGCACGCTCTCCTGGACCATTACACAGAGGGTAAACACATAAAAATGAGGTTGATAAGGCTAAGATCCAGGACAAGCACACAGAATCTAAAGTATATTTAGGGTTGAAAGCAAAATCCTTCAGAGTTAAGGGGTTTTTTCCTTTATCTGATTAAATGTGGATCTTAAAATGTATGTTTGCCTTGAGCAGTATTTCCCAAACAACCTCACCCCCCTGACATTACCAAGGCACAAAGACAAGATGCCAACAGATACACAGAGGAGAAGCATCCTGTGAAAACTATTTTAGCAATAGTGAAATTGTGAGGATGCTGTAAGTCTAAAGAAAGACATGCCAATTTAAAAGTAGATAACAGTTCCCTCCAAGCACATCACTCTTTCTTGTCACTCCAATTGTTTTAAAACACATGTGGAGCCAACTCCTCTCTTATGCTGAAGAATCCCAGACAGGCAGAGGGAAGTAGAGGCTTCTTTAGGCAGCACTTTACTCTGAATTTATGTACCACCATTTGCACCTGGAAACTTCCTAACCACCACAGTTGGGCAAAATCCTCTAAGTCCTCAGCGGCCACCAGTCCCTGCCCTCGGCAGCCTGGCATGGGCACACTGGGGACTGATGCATTTGCCAACTCTTCCATGTGACAACCCTGGCACTTTCCCTGGTTGGAAAACCCCACATGAAGTTTTTTCGGCATCTTCAGCCAGCTTTTCCAGCTGGCTTCTCAAAGAAAACTAAACCTAGCCCTCAAAACGGTCACACAGTGGAGCTGGTAGCTTGCTGTCAAGATATGTGTACCTGAGCACAGGTTGGGAGGACCTGTGCCTTAGGTTAAAGCCCAGGTAAAAGGGCTACCGTCTCTCAAAAAAAACAATGGATGCAAAGCCCTGAGACATGAGAAACATCCCAAAAATATGCAACTGCAAGGTCATGATTCCTGGTACTGAATAACGCCTGATGGTAATGAAAAGCAGCATCATAATGGTGACAGGCTGCAAGAAATGACAAGGGGCTGCCAGATAGTAAATACATGAGCGATAAAGGACTCTGTAACTACCTTCGGCTGAGCAAAAGGAGGGCACTGGTGTCCTGGTCCCATGGGTGGGAGCGGTGACAGTCATGTGGACTTCCAGCCAGGCAGCCAAGTGCTCTGCCCAGGAGGGAGCTGAGCACTCCAACAACTTCCTCGCCTTTCAATCACGTAAAAATAAACAACACTCTTCACAGAAGAACAGGAAGGGGAATCTCTTTGGAAAAACACAGAAAAAAACAGCTTCAAGGGAAACCGTGATTCTTTGGGATAACCCCATCTTCTGCAATTTTCAAGAAAGCTGTACCAAAGCCCGGAAGACAACAAGCACCAAACCCTTTAACAGCAGAGTGCTCCCAGCATATCATTTAAATAAATCAGTTTCTGGAGAGACAAAAGACAAGGAAAAACTCCCTGTGGTGCCTGACAGTTTGTGCTCAAGAGGATGCTGAAAAAAAAAACCCCACAACAAGACATACTTGCTTTTGAGGTGGGCGGTAGGAAGAGGGGCGGGGAAGGCATATCCCCAGAAACACTTGAGGCCAGAACCATCAGGACTTTCCTTCATTTTGTGTGAAAGTGAATCAGCAGTGCTCTGCCAGCCCGGCAGCAAAGCTTGGAGATGCTGCCGCTGTCTGCTTCGTACTGGCTTCCACTGGCACGAGAGGAGGCAAAAACCTCCCTGCACCACTTCCCAGGCCACCATCCCGGCACACTCTGAAACCCTGCAAAACTTAACTGCTTCCAACTGGCATCCTCTTGGATTTTTGTCGTGCTAGTAAGATTTAAGAAAAAGAACAAGTATTTTCCCACTTCTGCTATCTAAGTGAAGTGCAACATAAAGTAACTGAAACTAATAAGCATGAAATTAGGTTGAGAAATGTAAAAAATAAACGTCCAAAACTTGGAGTGAGAAAAGGGAACACGCACATCAGAGGCAAGGAAAGGGGCACAGAGCCCTTGAGATATACTGGTATTTTCTTAAATCCCTCTGAGAGTGCCTTCAGCAGCGGCTCAGAACCTGAGGTTTTCTTTGGGTGGTATTTAAAAAAAAACCAAACAAACCACAAATAACAAGATTCTGCTTAAAAAGAAAGGAACCACATTCTTCCCTATACAGTCTCACTCACAGGACTTCTTTCTCCACTCATCAAACTGGACAAGAGGTTAAGTAACACTGAATCTGAGGCTTCCTTAGTTATGGTCACTGACTCAAAAGAAGCAAGAAAGTCTCTCTCCATTTGTTTGTTGTTTTGGGCGTTTTTTTGTTTAAGCTCCAGTGAATGAAACATGCAGTTTTAACACTTATTAAAAATTGTGGGAACAACATACAATCAACTACAAGAGGGAAGCCAAAATAAACAGGTAATTTGAGGTTGCAAGTTTAAAAAAATATTTAGTATTTAAGAGGGAAAATAAGGTCAAGTCAGGAAGACTGGGGGGGGGGGAAGGAAAACCCAAGATTTCAGGCCTCTAATAGGCTCAATAAATAAATGAAAAGCAGTGCAAGACATTCCCATCCCACCCAAGCCACTGCTCACATGAAATTAATCGTCCCCTCCACCAGTGCCAACTGGGACCACACTGCAAATCACAGCATTAAAATGCTACAGGTTAAAAGCTAACACTAAAGATTTATATCTCCACATGTCACTTAAGAAAGGAGGGAGAGAAGCAGAGGGCTGTTTCTCTGCAAAGTCAAAGCTAAGAGTTTGCTAAATGGCGTAACACAAGGCAAGTAACTTCGCTTTTCATCTTGCAACATTTTTCCAGGAAAGAAGATGAACTTCAGGCTATGAGCAAGTTTACCAAGTGAACTGAAATATACCACGGGCAGGTAATACCGGTCTTGAGGAAACTCCGTGACTTGCACAGAGCCATTTGCATTTGCCAGGATGTGCCCATTCCTGTGATCCAGAGCCTCCACAGCCTGTACCTGCAGGAAGGTCTGCACTTAACTGGGGCTTAACTCCAGCAGCACCAAGGGGTTCCCAGAGGGGAGAGCTGAACAAGCACATGACAGCAGGCATGTCTGCATGGGCACATCTCATGTCAGGTCTGCACGACTAATGCTTACCATGTGTTTTATCTGCCCAAGGCAAGAGATGTCACTGAAGCAGCTGTGCTGGCAAAACCCATGAGCAAAAGGGCTGTTACACCAGCAAAGGGACATTACTGCCAATGTCACGTACTGAGACAGGGCTGCGACGATAAACCCACTACCAGCACATTCACCCAAGGAGAAAGTTCTTGATGTGCTTGTAGGATGCTGACCAGACCAAAGCACTTGGTAGCCTGACTAATAAGATATTAAACATACACAGTCTCACTTTTTACCAAAGCCTGTAGAGATGGGACAAAGGAGCAACAGTTTTAAACGGAAAGAGTGTAGGTTTAGATGGGACATAAAGAAAAAAAATTAACCCTTTCAACCCTCAGGCTGGGCAGTCCCAGACAAAGGTAGCACGAGACAGAGACCTACACGACTTCAGAGCTTTTGAACTATGCAGATGGAAACTGAATCCAAGGCTGAGCCTGGACCATGGTACTGTTAACCTGTAGTCTGTATGGGGGGGAATTGTGGAGATCTGCAAATTCATCCCAATAAGCCTGTAATAGTTTGAGAGGCAAGTGGTGAGCAGGCTCCAGTTTGCCAGATCAGGTCCCCACTGGACAACAACCTGGAAAAGATATAAACTGCAGATGTTGTTGGGGAGGCTTGTTCTCAGAGCAAAGCTGAATTCCCTGCCTGCACCCTGCTTTCAGCACCCAGCATGTGCCTGCACCCCCAGCGACTTCACAAAAGGTTGTCAAAACTCGCTGCAAGCGCACCCCCTCCACTCCCGATGTGTGACTTCTAACCGTGCAGGATTCCTAACCATGCAGGTGCTCCAGATCACCTTCCTCCCCATTTGCTTCCCAACCCTTCCTCCTCCATCACCCTTCCAGATGGCAAATGCTCCCCTGCCAAGCACTGACATGGGCCTTCCCACGGCCAGCCCCACTCAGGGCACTGCCACTGCAGGCCAGGCACATGCAGTCTCATCCATGAGTTCAAGGAGATGTTGCACCACAATCTACCTCCTCAGCTATGAGAATCTCCCAGGATGACTTTTTTAAAGTCCCCTCCTAGTTGCCAGCACCTAAACCTTCTTTCCTTGCCTGTGTTGCTCTCTCTCTGCTCACTAACAAAACTCAGCCATCTGAGCCTTTTACAGTCCTAAACACACAAAATCATTTCACACCTCTCCCTCAGTTTCACCAGCAGACTGACAAGACTGGTCATTCTACATAAACTCAGCTATAGAAAATTCAGTTTTCACTTTAGAAACCCATTTGGGGTCTCATGGTTCTGAAAAAGCTTGCCAAGTGCATCATCTTATTTTCAAACTCACAACATTTTTGCAACAACCCCAAGTGCTAATTTTTAAAAACAAAACAACCAACCAAACAACCCTTCTGCCTTGCAAAGGCATGGTGGTTTTGGGAAGAGGGCTGGCTTGGTGATTTCTGAACTGTCTCTACAAGGCAAGGCTGGAATTGAACGCTCTTCCCCTCATCTTCCAAGCACCCAACTTATCTTATTTCCATTTTGCTACACCTTCACAAACCAAACTCTCAAATATTACCCCATATGAAAAGTATTTGAATCATTCTGGAAATCAACAGCTCTTTCAGCTTTTCAGAAAAAAACCCAACTTACTGCTATCCTGGGACTGAACTGTATCATCACATCCTGTAAACTTCAGACCTATTTTTGAAGAGTTGATAAAATAAACTAACCACAAATGTTAGTTGCAGCTGATGTGACACGTGTAAACACAACTTGACAGAAGAGCAGTAATTATTTTAATGGCTTTAAGTTAAAGTCTTTATCGATTATTTTAATGCCAACTTTTGCTTATTATTTTCAGTATAAACAAATACCATCATGAAGATGTGCAGTAACTTTTAGCGAAAGAATACAGTTGCTGAATTGCCCTCACACTTGAAAGAAACTCAAACTACAATTACACTCCATGCAAAATGTAAATGTAGCTTTACCTGACAGCCATGCTGAAATATCAGGGAATTCAGCTGTGACACTGCATGTTTCTGAACAAATTCTAATTAAAATACTCATTTGATTTATTTTCAGTGGATGTTTCCATTCCTTAAGTGGACACAAAGAAAAATAATTTAGACATGGATCAAAACATCCTAACCAGGAGAAACTCCAAGTAGCATTTCTGAGGATCATCCAAGCGAAGGCAAAACAAAAACGAATAAAACCTGAAGATGTCACACATGCAAATACACTGATGTCAGGTCTGGCATTAAAATCTTCGTCTTTTGCAAGAATGAGCAAAACCGGCTGTGTTCTCATTCCAGCCTAGAGCAGTTTGAAACTGGTTTGAAAATGCAAAAAGAAGCCAGGAACTTTACTATATTCAATGTGGGCTTTTTTTGACTGTTAATAAAAACACAACAAAATTTTCCCCTCCTGACAAGAAAAAACCCAAATGTGACACTACAAACTTGGGTTGTTTCATATAATGGATTATTCATTTTACAGACACTGCCTAGAAACTGCTGATTGTAACTAGAGTAAAAAGGAAAAAAAACAGTGGCACTTTGAGAGAAAGTGATTGGAAGGAGTGTGCTACTTTCAAACACTGACAGCAGGAAATGTCCTGTGTGATGAAACTCTGACAGGTGACCTCTTGGGGTAGACAGGCAGGAAAAATGTCATTTTACAAAGGTGAGTAAGAACAAGGTCTTTGGGCTAATGACTGAGCTATACACAGTTATTCACGCTTTCTGGCACTGAGTTTATCACGGATTCAACAAGAAAGGACAAACATGGGAGAGCTCTTGGCCATTGTCTTCTGTAGAAGCCTGAGGGGATATACACGCATATGGGGGCAAAGTAAAATAAGGACCAGCCAATTCTTAGCATTTATATTCTTCACAGTGGCTGGCCAGTATCTTGCTTTCTCTGATCCAGAGATCAATTTTCAATTGTTTCAAAGAGCTGCCGAGTTCATACAACATACTGAAGCCACATCTCCATTAGAAAGGCTTCACCGGGACAGAAATGTATTACACTGGTACAGCACTTCGGTCACAGATATGTCTTAAACAGTATTATTACTCATCTACTGGTCTAATAAAACCACGGCAGCACACACCACTCTTAATTCACATGCCATTTCCCAGTCAGGCTGTATGCACGAGGTTTCTGCTACAGACATCAAACCTCCTCTAGTCACATCTGTGCCCGCACGACCACCCTAGCCCTGGCCAGGAGGGACAAACCCCGCACAAAGTTTAATCTGTAGTTTTACAAAAAAAGGCACCTCACTGACAACCTTGCACTGTGACCCTGCTATCGCTGCAGATGCCCTGTGCTGCCAGACGTGCAGCTTCTCAAGGCACTGTACACTCTGCCACTCTCACCCGCTGCTCCCTGGCTGCTGCTGCGGGACCCGGCGGGCAGGAGCTGCTGATGCCCAGCAATCCTGATCACCAGGTCCCCTTCTCGCTCAGCCGCGTCCTCCTCTTCCCTCCCATTCCTACTTCTTTGGATGTCTTCTCCCCTTTTTCTCTCCACCTTCCAATCCAGAACTTTTGCTGTTTTCCCCTACATGCAGGACCCTCGCACGTTCACAGGGTTTCCAAGGAGCACCTGCCTCAAGCCAGGATGGGGAGCCGCCATCGGAGAGGTGCTTGGGCAGCCAAGGGGGGAAGGAAATTCGAGCCATGCCCCGCCCCCCCGGCCGTCTCCCTCAGGAGGGATTCCCAGGCTCTGAACGAACAAAAGTGCTCAGGAAAGAGCTGGGCATACGAATACCCCAAAGTCAGACAGGTACATCCCTGTATCATTTCCAAGTTCTATTCCTAGCAAAGAGGGGGAGGAATGAGTATCCTTCCCTGTCGCCTTCATTCCAGAGGGAGACGGGG